>VNJW01015116.1:0-21327 GCA_008042615.1 Drosophila auraria | reverse complement strand
TAAATCGACCGATCCCTTCTATGGCAGCTATATGATATAGTTGTCCGATCTTAATGAAATTAAAACCGTAATTCTAGAACTATAAAAAACGAATACATCTCGAAATTTATAGAAATTCGTTGAAAAACAGAGAAATTAAAAATTTTTGTACATTAATTTCGCCATCATTCCTATGGCAGCTATAGGATATAGTGGTCCGATTTCGGCCATTCCGACATATATACTGCGTGCTAAAGAAATAAGACTATGCTGAAATTTTCAGCCCGATAGCTCAAAAACTGAGAGACTAGTTCGCGTAGAAACCGACAGACAGACAGACAGACGGACAGACAGACGGACAGACAGACAGACGGACATGGCTAGATCGACTCGGCTGGTGATGCTGATCAAGAATATATATACTTTATGGGGTCTGAGATGCCTCCTTCACTGCGTTGCAAATATCATGGCAAAATTATAATACCCTCTGCAAGGGTATAAAAATAAATATATATGAATTATTTAATATGAATAAAACCAATTGTTTACTTCTAAGAAAGAAACCAAGAAGAGTGGAATATGTAGCCTTCTCTAGTGCTTCACGGTCGCCAAAAAAAATGTTTGTATTATTTTAAGAATTTAAAAAAAACCTTTTTTTATATTATTTTGTAATAACTGCTATAAATTATAGCTAATTGTTACTAAACCTCAATTTTCTGGAGGTGTTTTAGAAAGAAAAACTCATCAAATTTATTATTATTAACTACGGTTTATCAATTTTTATTTATTTATATATTTTTCATATATACATATGTATTTAATATATTTCTTATAACATTTAAAGATTCACCTTCCGAATACACCTTATTAGAAATACTTCAATCAAGTCCCCAATAAAGTTAAGTATCCTCATATTCGCCAATTCACTAAAATACCCAATTATTTCCCGTGCAAGCCGAGCGTCACTGCCAAAGATACAGATACTCGCACACTCTCGATCCTGTTCCTGCTCCACTCGCTCCCAGGGATGTGGGGGGCTGAGGGGCCACAAATTTGTACGCTCAACTACAAACTAAAAAGTCTTAAAGTCTTAAAAGCATTTGCAGCCAAAAGGCAACGGCAACGCGGCAATGCGGCGACGAAGGCAAAAAGTAAACACAATAAAGGCATAAAAATTGCGAGTGAGCAAAGCAAATAAAAATCGAGGAGAGCGAAAAAGACGCGAAACAAAATGCTGACCACTGGCCACTGAGGACGAGGAGGGGCCTCGGTTGTTTTGTATCTGCGCTGCTCATTTGCACTTGGAATACAAAAGATACATTTTCGTAAGACCATTTTGACATGACAAGATAACGACAAGCAATCCGACCGAGCGACCGAGCGAGCGAGCGACTCACCAGCACACCGGCCAGGCGACAGGAGAGGATTCGGGAGGAGCTGCTGCTGGGTGGATACGGAGGAGGAGTGGAGATGGCCAGGGGACACCCTGTACCGCTCATTGGCTCCTGGCATTCCCTCTCCGGCCGACCTTTGCCTGAGTGTGTTGCGTATTTTAATTTTCATTACGGCCACCTCAGCTTAGCCGCCCTACACAGTGAGAAAAATTATAAAGAAGTTGATGGTTAATTAGTTATATTAAATGTAATATAATGGTCGCATTTCCAGGATTTTATGCGAATTTTAAACTTGAAATATTTATTAGAAGAAATATATTTTGAGGACGGAGCTATACCACCTTAATTTGTACCCTTTTACTAGTTTGGAGTCTTGTAAGGCTTTTAAGAATTGTAACCTAATTTTCCTTAAATTTTTCAAGAAAATGTACAGCGTGCAACATTTTTTTAATATTTTTTTTTTATTCCAAAGTCGAAAAATATTAAATTTAAATATGGATATTAAATATACATCAAAAAACGCCCCAATGACCCCGTTTTCTCTTTAATTTCCATCTTGTTTACTTGTTGATATCACCAATATTTTCTCCCAGTGCCCCTGTTCCACTCCCCGTCGCCACCTTTCAACCACTAAAGGTTCTTGAGAAGCTGCGCCGGCGACGACAGCGGCGAAGTTCGCGCAGGCAGCGGGCAAAAGTGAGTATTTCCAAGAAATTGGAAATTATTTTTGAGCCAAGCGAGCGCCTGCGCCTCTCAGACCCGACCTCGTCCCGATCCCGGCTTTAGCCTCAACTCCAGCTGAAGCCGGGCTCCGAGGCAGCAGAAGCCGCCGCCAAAATGAGTTAGCATCCCAATCCCCCGGACGGCTGGCTTTCGTATCTGTGTGCGAGGAGCCCCGCGAATCTCCTCGAGATACTTCTTACCCATTGACACTCTCGTTCCCCCGATCCTCGGCTGAGGAGTTGCTGTCCGGCCAACTCGGCCATCTCGGCCATCGCCATCAAGTGCCCCAACTCCATATGCCCGCTCGATTCCCGCCGCTTCGCCGCAAACTCCTTTTTCCTGCTCCCTCCATAAAGTCGTGTTTATGCCTTCTCATAAACATTTTTATTTTAATGATTTTTATTATTGCGCACATTCGTTACTTTTTATACATTCCCCGCCGAAGAGGATCACATGGCGGACCAGGCTGGCGTATCGAATTTGGATTCGGCCGTGGTGTCCCCACAATTGTGTCCTGATCTTGGCCGGCTAAGTAGTTGGACCTACCTGTGTACCTGCTCCGAGTCGGGGCCACCTCTATGAAAACATAAATTTATTTGTTTACTTAGTCCTGAAAGGGAATTCAGTTCAGTAATGTAGTTGGTAAAGGGTTTTACAAGGATCCATGGAAATAAATAATATTTTATAAATATCCCAATTTTATAATTACTTAACTTTGTTATTAAAACTAAGCCACAAGTAATCGTTACGATTAAATCAAACAATTAAATTAAATTGATTTCGATTCCTGGTTGTCTTAACTGATTTCCTTGGCTAAACCCTTGAAAGGAGGGACAACCATCGGGTCACCTTTCATGTGGCAGGGTCCGTCGTATGGGGATTGGGATAAGTCCGGGGCAGTCCGCCGCATTTGCAACCAATAAAAATTAATTTACGTTCGATTGCAAGGTTTTCGCGCTCAACCGCCGCCGTTGATGACACATAAAATGCCACATTTACGGCCCCTTAAGATCCCAGACTCCAACTCTTGTCTTGTCTTACCGCCAGCATAAAAGTGCTCACCTCGAAAAAGATGGCGTTACCAAGGGGAAGGGTTGGGGGAAAGCCTCTTTCGGTTTCAGTACACACGCCTAAGCCTAAGACTAACACTGAGAGAGTAACCGCCATTGCAGAATTGGCCATTTGGCGGCTCCCCTCACTCGAAACCCTGGGGATCATCGGGTAGACCTTTCCAGGAATCGGAAACTGGGTTTTGGACGGAACGACCGCACACCGCCTGACGGCTGCTAATATCTCTGGCTCCAATGAAGCCTGTGCAGTTCGGCAATTCCGCCTTGAAGCTCTCATTGCTTTGAAGTTTTTGGCCAGGTTGGCAGCCAGAAATTAATATGCCATTTGCGGACGATATTTCTGGGTTTTTAGGAGCGAAAAATATGGGTTATTCTAATTTTACAAGATAATTACTGAAGTCTTTATAATAATGGTTTAATGATTTCCATTTAAGCTAATTTTCCAAACACAAATGGCACAAATTTAATGCTTAAATTACTTGGATTTTTATGAAGGCCTCTGAGGAAACATTAATCCTTCTGAATTTAATTTAAAAACCTGTTTATTTTATAATAACAGAACTGATCCAAAGGCTGTTTGTGTCTAAATATTTATTTATTCTAAAATATGAGCCATAATATATTTGTAAAATAAATTCTCAAATTTTCAGCATCCTCAGTGGTCCATTAAGTTACTTAATATATACATAAATAGGGACACTAGTTATCCAAGTTTCCAGTTATTACCCTAAAACCCAAATTAATTAATTGATTTTCCAACCAATCTTTAGCTTCCTTACTCCAATTCAACGTTCAAAATATAATTCCTTCCCTTATCATATTCTCTCAAATGGCGGCGCCTTTTAAATTCATTTTATATTCACTTAAAAACAAAAAACTGTTGGTATAAACTTCAAGCAGGCTTCAGTTTCAAGTTGATGTAGGTCTGCTAATCCGCATTCGGCATGGCCTTTTCGTCTGATGAGAAAATATCATCATTCGTATCAAAATAAATTAAAAAACAAATAGTTTTAAGCTCTTAAGAAACAAATAAAAGCTTCTAATAAATTAAACAGCTTGGCTACTTTAACGACCATTACGAATTACATAATGTATTATTTATTTGTGTTAACAATGCGTCAGCTTAGTTTATTTATTAAATTTTATTTAAATCTAGGGCCCTGCCACGTGGGCTTTAGCGTATTTGGTTTCGGGGAGAGCTTAGTCGATGATTTAGCGGCGCGGGGTTTCCTCCAAACGGGCCACCTTGCGTCGCAACTCCACCAGCTCCGCCTGCAGGCGATCCACATGGCCTGGTCCCGTAGCAACTCCTGCTGGCGGAGCCGTTGGTGTGACAACGGCGGGCCTAAAGGGCACTGCACCCTCCACACTGGCAATGGAGAAGTCGGGATGAATCTGGGGCGTTGTAACCAGCCGACTGCCAGCAACTGGAGTCACAGCTGGGGTCATAGGAGGACGTAGAGGAGCAGGCGCTGTAGCAGCGTTAACCGGCACGGAGCCCCGATGGTTGGCTATTAGCTTCGCCAGCTTGGACACGGCGCTGTCCCGCTGCGAGTCGAGCAGCAGACGCATTGCTTCCTGGTCGCCAGAACGTGATTTCTCCAGCGAATCCGAGTCATCGATGAGCACATAGTTGATGACGTGGGCATGGGTGCCCGGCTTGATGCGATAGATGGGCTGGCCCCCATCCCCGCCGGTGGCCGCGGAAATGGAGGGAATGTCGCCCATTTTGGCCATCTTGCCGCCGACTTGAAAGATCGATGTGTGCCCGTTGACGACCAGGGGCTTGGGCAGTATGTACGGCGAGGACACAAACTGGCAGCACTTACGCTTGGTCTTGTCCACTACGGTGGCCACTTTGCAGCCGGCGGTGTTGCAGGATCTCAGCGGGAGCAGGGCATCTCCGGCAGAATTTGCATTTGTTTGCACGGCGTTCGACATTTTCGGTTTCCTTTTTTCAGTTCTTGGTGCGTTGTTAAGTGTGATGTTTTGTCGCCTTCAGCTGGCTAATTAGTTGCTGCAATGAACACACTTTTTATTCAGCTTTTAATCGTTTAAATTTTGCGTTAAATTTGTTGAATTTTACGCCGATTTAGCGTCGCCGCGAGTTATTTTTGTGTTTATTGACGCAGTGTTGGAGAAATACCAAAAAAAATTCATTTTACAGCACTGAAAATACCAAAAATACCGACTTTTGCAGTGCGCCTGCCGATAGACCGATAGGCAGTGGAGCGGGTGATTTGAAAATGTATGGGAAAGAACAAATATTATCTTTTATTAATTTATCTATTATTAATTGAATTCCTAAGGCAAAAGTGCTTATTGTTTTTGTAATTTAATAAAAAAAATTAGATATACAATTACTTAAAGGCTGTTGTATATTGAATAAGAAATTAAATTAATAAAAAAGGCCTAAAAATCAAGAATGTCTTATCTAAAAATAATGAAACTTTTTGGAAAACAAGACAAAAAAGCCTATCTAATCCGTTAGAAATAAAGTAATAGTTCATTTTGTAAGCTGCCTGGTTAAAAACCAAACTTAATTTAATACAAATCACACAAGTATCTAAAATTTGCATACAAAATCGGGATGAGAGTGCATTCAGGTGTCTGGCGAATCAGTGCGTGGGTGCAACGACCACCGCGCTGACCTCGAAATGGAGTCGGCAGATGGGTTGGCACTGGACGGGAGATGGACATGGGTGGAGTGGCCAGGTAAGGAGTGAAGTGGAGCGGAGTTGCACCCGCTTCATTTACATTCCAAGTACTTTAAAAGCGGACGCGGACGGGAACGGTCGTTAAAAGATGCATCGGGTTTTAGTACTGAAACCGCGAGAGCGGACAGTTCCAGCCGCCGCCAGCTTCTTTAATTTCCACTCGTCAATCATCCATCTCGGGCCGAGTTGGCCGGCACTCAGAGTTGCAGCCTCATTGTTGGCTCAAATGAAATAATTACTTTAGCACACAGCGACTGACTGCGTCGGGAGATCGAGATGAAGCAGGAGATGTAGATGGAGCTGGGATATCTGCTGCTCTCTGTGCCCCTGCGTGCGTCTGCATCCTTAGTCATGGCCAATATATCGACTCGCATTAACCACGACAACAACTGCAGCCGAGAGGGCCGAGAGCGCGCAGTGCAGCAATAAAATCCTCCAACACGTTTCGTCCCGAGTCCGGGAATAATAAGAAATGAAATGCCATTTATTAAGCATTAATAAGTGCAAGCATCCACGTCCATCCATCCTCCAGCCTCCAAGTGCTCCAAGAGGAGCACACTCCCTTCTGACTCAGCATGCGATGGCCGACGCGATGCCTGTGGCCATCCGCGCTCCTTTTCCTCCTTTTACCCGCCTGATCCCCCTCTCCTGGCAACTTGGTTAGTGTTATGCTAACATGCAGGCACCATTTTGGCCATAAAGTCGCGTCAGGAAGGGAGTTGCTGGCCAATAAACTCCATTCTCGACGGGTGACAGAAGTTCAGACTTGGCTCGATTTATTTCCTGGCCCATTATTTGCTCTATTGTGGGTCTCCAAATGTGGGTCAACGCCTAAAATCTATTTTAAATGCTATCTTAGGCTATTAAATTCTGTAAATTCTTGTTCAAAAATTACTTGCAACCAAAAACCGTATACCCTTTGTTGCCCGTGACTAATCAGAATTCAAGCCGGGTACCTGAGGCCTTAAAAAACCTGCAAAAAACTGCACACAAAGGACCGTCGGCACCTGCAGGGCTAACTTAATTAAATTCCATTGCGTTTTGGCTCAGAAATGTGCGCAACATGATGCAATTATGAATTATAAAATTAATATAAAGCGCACTTAACATGCAGGAACGTCGACGGCAGCGGAAATATTTCACCGAATCCAGCCCACAGACTGAGAACCCAAAGCCCGAAACCCGAACCCGAGCCCACGTCCAGTCGCCTTGCTCCCCTTGGTGGTCAGCGTATGGAGGAAGGCCTCCTTAATTCACCTTTTGCAGAGGCGGCCTGGGTGTGGACCCTAAAATCTTAATTGCAGGGAGCACATGTGGAGAGTGCTTGGTTTTGTTAGCTCAAAGTGCAGGTCCTTCTTTATTCAGGGGCTTTCAGAAATTAAGATTTGCGGGCATTGTGTTAAGGAATTTTCATAAAAGTTTAATTGAAGATAAGATTACAAATTGAGCTTCAGGAAAACATAAAATTCTAATTATTTTTGAAACTTTTACACTCTATTTTTACACTTATTTCTTGCTATTTCCCTTTAATTTAAATTAGCGTCTCAAATATACATAAAAGCCTTTATTTGTAGAAATTAAAGATAGAAGAATATTTTCTATTCTGTAAAGAAAATGTATATTACACTTAACTGTGAGATAAGTATGATTTTAATGTTAAAGAGACTTCAAACTAATACATATCGAGGAATAAATAAAATTGTTAAATGCCTGATTGCTTCACAAATTGTGTCAAATAAAATTGTGTTTGCTTTGGAGTAGAGCTTATTACCGGAGCCAGGAAATGTATTAAGCGGGGATAATGGATCCAAGACTGGGTGCCTCCTTGCCGTACCACGTGCACTTGGTGGACCCTTGGACCCTCGTCAAGGCTGATCGATTCGGACAGTTCGCATCCGAAGTTTTCGGCGAGTCATGCCACTTTACACGGAATTTGGCGTAATGAGAAAGTATTAGTGTGGGTGTAGTGGAGTGTTGGGTGTGGCCGCAGGTCATTGAACTCGACGCCTGAATACCTGGGCAGGTGACAACCCTGTGCAATTGCCACAAAACCACGGAGACTCGAAATATGCACACACCGCATCAAGGCATCTAATGGCCTCGGCATGTGAACACGTCTGGGACTTGTCTGCCGCGGCGAACAAGTTGCATCCTTTAGCTTTATTTCTCCTTATCGCTCCTTACTTTATTCTTTACTTTATTTTTTTTATTTTTTGGGCAGTCTGGTACATAAAAAATTGAATTCCACGACAGCGCGCTGGCCATCACATGACATTAAGTTCGGCGGTAACAGTAGCAACAACAATGAGAAATTTTGGTAGAGGGAATCAGCACGAGATGATTGTGATGCGTGTGTGACACTGGGCCTTGAAAATGGCTGATAATTCTAATAACTAAAAGTGTCATAGGAAAGTAAATATTTGCTGGAAAAATTTGGGATTATAAGAAGTATTTAATCATTTAATCACTTTTTTTCGGTACTGCCGTTGTGGCTCAAGACGAGAAGAAACTTTATTGTTTAATAACTTCCATGTTTATCATCCGATTTTACTCAACTTTTCAGAAAACGTCCGCAAATGCCTACTTATTTATTGTATCTATTTACTTGAGCCAAAATTTACGACTCTAGCTTATATAAAGTTTTTTACGTTTTTTGGGAGCGGAAGTGGGCGTGGCCAAATTTTAAAACAAACTTGATCTGCGTGCAAAAGATTCCAATGTTGTCACCAAATTTTAGCTCTTATAGTCTCTGAGATCTGTTGTTTCACACGGACAGACAGACGGACAGACGGACATGGCTAGATCGACTCGGCTAGTGACGCTGATCAAGAATATATGTATATACTTTATAGGGTCGGAGATTTCTCCTTCTGCCTGTTACATACATTCTCGGTTGGCACTAACTTATAATACCCTTGTACCCTATGGGTACCGAGTATAAAAATCTATTAATTTATCAAAACCAAAAATAAATTTTTTCAAGGGTAATTCCAATTTTTTGCATGCTACAAAGTGAGGCACATCACAATTTTGGTTATAAAACATTTTGTTGCATACTTTTAAGGATAGTTTTTGAACAAGAAATTCAAGTTTTCATACTTTTTTAAACAGTTTATGTGATTTTAAGTTTCCTTAATATCAAATGTAAAAGGTATAAACATTTTTCAAGATAAAATATTACCTATCGAAAAAAGTAAAAACAATTTTTTGTTGTGTCAAATTTGTTAATTACCGCACTTATTCTTTATTATTTATTTTCCGCTTATTTGTTTTCCAGTCTGTTTTTTTTTTTTTTTGTGATATTATATTATATATCCAGTGTGATCTGGACATAATTGAAATAAAATTTCGCGAGGCCGCTCTGTACTTGAGCGCGATCAAGTGAACAGCAAGCTGCGCGGACAGGCGGACAGACTCGAAAAACTCCTTGTTGTTGCCTTCCAACGTCTGGCAGACTGGAATCAGACAGAGACGGAGACGGGCGCGGGCACAGACGCGGACAACAACACTTCCAGCAGCGCAAACTGCGCAGTGCGCATGCGTAGCGTAGCTGTTAGAACCACTCACAGATACCCGATCGCTCACTTACACAGACAAAGCGAAAAAGCACTTGCAAAAGCAGACAAGCAGCAGCGATCGCGAAAAGACGAAGAGAAAAAGGGAAACGGAGACAAAACGCAGAGAGCTCGCAGCAAATGTTTCATTTAACCTTGACTTTGAAATTCTCATTGCAAAGCCCGAGGAATGCACGCGAACATACACACGCAAATACTTATAGTGCTATGTAGTATACGATCGGTGCTTTTCTTGGTTTTATTTTCGATTTCCGGCTTCGCCAGCAATTTGGTTACTTAGCGATGATCCTTTTCTAGGGATGGCTTAGGGGGGTATCGATATGGTTTCGATATTAAATAAGAAGTTGGTTATCTAAATCGATTAATAAGGGATTTATTCTATTACAGAATATATAAACTATATTGTATACGATCGGGGCTTTCTTTTGGTTTAATTTCTGGTACCCGGTTTTGCCTGAAATTTGGTTACTAAGCGATCATCCTCTTCTAGGGATGGCTTAGAGGGGTATCGATATAGTTTCGATATTGAATTGGAAATCGTAATCGATAATTAAAAGGTTTTTATTTATATTTCCTTTATTTCTTTCTAAAGAATTTATAGATTAATAAAGGCAGTTGTTGCTTTTACAATATAATTCGTTTTTACTCAAGTTATAAAATTATAATTAAATTTTCTTCAAGCGATATATTATCGATTTAATCGATTTTGCGATAATATTTATAATATTTCTTCTGAAACATATTGAATTTTTCCACTGTTTCTAATCGTGACTTATTTCTCACCATTCCAGATGAGAGCTAGCCAGGACAAGAGTCTTCAAACTAATTATAGAACTTAGAGAATTGGTCTTACATACAAAAGACAAGGATCGAAGCGGATTATAAAAGCTCAGCTCAATTTCGGAGCCAACTGCAACACTTTTGTACGCCGTGAGAATTGCGGAACCAAAAGGTATGATTTTATATACTCTGTGTTTTTATTTTCTTATACAAACTATCTAAAAAAAAACTATTTTTTATTAATGTCGAAGAGAAACATATCTGTTAATGAATTTTGCTTCAAAACAAAAATGTTTGGAATCCCTTTACATGTTCATAGCATCCTCTAAAAGCCCTCCATTGAGTTTGTGCATTCCAAAACTCTCGTTAAATACGGCCATCGACTATTCTGTAATTGGAATGCTCTCGGGAATTGTATCTGTGACCCAATCCGCACATCCACTTCCCCTTGTCCAGAACATCCGCTTGGCAGTGCATCCGCCAGCTCGATGGCACCATTAATCGAATTGAATACGACTGTATCCTTGTGGCGCCCTCATCCTTCCGCTCCACTCCCCTTCCCTTGGAAATCCGCTTTGAATGGAATTTGAAAATCGATAAATGGCAATGGCGACGGAAATTGCTGTTGCATGGCGGTTGACACCGTGTTAATGGGCCACTTATAACGGCTTTGTTAGCGCTGCTTGCACACGGATCTTCTTCTTCGCCTCCTCCTCCTGCGGGCCCTGCTTCTGCTCCCTCATCCTGCGGGCTTTTGGCCTTGTTTTCGCCGCAGCTGCTGCTGTTTTTGGCCAACAACGACGACGACGACACGTGCCATGCTCCAAAGGCATGAATTATCCAGGCGCACTCCTCGCGCTGTTCCGCTTCCCTGGCGGAAAGGTGTTCGCCGTCGAGTTGCCGCTAATTAAATTTAATTTAAAACAAAGCTCGGCATTTCGTCAACGTTCAAACGATGTGGCGGATCCCGTAGCCAAACCGAACCCAGAGTTAACCCATAATTGACGACTGCTGTTGGTGGCTGGCAGGCGAACAGTGTCTTAAATTACCAACACGAGTTGGGTCCTGGCTCTTGGCTCCTGGCTTCCAACTCCTGGCTGCTTTTTGCTGCCCCGCGATTAAATTAGATGCCATAAAAAATGTTAGACTGCAGCGGAGTGAAGGATGCACTGGGAAAAATCCAAGAAAAGTCCAAGACTCATTGCATTTCAAGCTGTTTTTATTACATTTTTATATAAATCAGTTTCTGACTTCCAATCAAAAAAATACATTTTTCTCTGTGTAAAAACCAGGACTTTAACCGTAGGCCCAGGACTGAAAGATCCGGCGCCGTACCTTCCGCTAAGTACCGAGACATGTTATTGCCTTGTCCGTGTTTTTTGCCAGCCCTTGCTGTGTGCATCCTTTTTGGGATCCTGCTCCTCCTCTTTGTGCCGCAGGACCAAGTCAAGGAGCAGCTGGGACTTAGTCTTAGGCGCTGTCTAAGCGAAGGCAGGTGGCTCGAGCCATTGGCGATTAAAAGCCAGCGATCTCCATTGTCTACAAAAAAGAAGAAAGAAATCCAAAGAAAGCAAAGGAGCAGAAGACCAAAGAATAGCAGAAAAGGAGGCCCCAAAACCTTGATGCTTAGTAAACAAAGTCAGGCTTTAATATTCATTGATCTTTCGGCCGAGTCGAGGCCAATTAAAACCTCACATAAAGTATAACCCAAGGCCACGAAAAGAATGAAACCCAGAAATTCTAAGCCCGGCGAGTGCAACTTCTTCAATTGGAGCTTCCAGTTAAGATGTATATCTCGGGGCCATGTCTGGCCTGATCCAAAACAAGTATTTGTTTACCGTTAGGAGAGCAATCAAAACGGAGAACTGCTCTCCTTCCTAAATTTTGTGTCTCGGGGATCCACTGGTGGTGCCCCACTTTGAAGGCCAGCGGCCGGCGATCGCCACGAACCCTATGATTAAAATTTAGGTCTGGTCGGGGGATCATCATTTCGTGTATATAGAATATATATGCATGTGCGTAATTGCCTGTCCCGATCGCGATCCTTCTCAAATTAAAGTAAACTCCTCCCCTTTCAAGACGGGAGGGAAAGAGCTACCTGCGGCCCAAGTTAGATCCAAAACAATATCAACTTGATACACGCTTTTGTATAGGCTAAGCAGTTGGCCTCGCATGCGGCAAGGCTTATTTGCAGCAATCAAATTATGTACAGAACTAAGGCCACAATTTAGTGGATTCATATAGGAATTAAGCCCTGAACAATATGATATCATAAATTAACTGATTATAAAACAATCAAAAATATATCAAGCATTTTGAAATAAACTCTTGATATAATAATAACTTGCGAGCTTAAATAAAATCAAACATCAAACATAAAGGAAGTTCTTAAATCCTATTTTAACAATTATACATATATATACATATTTCGAAATACTTTTTAATCAATTATTATTTTTATTAATTTCTTTCGTTTATTGAAATATAACTTTTCATGTATAACTTATAAGCTTTAAATCGATGACATATAACTCTTATTTTGTATCTTCTTATTTATATCCTCCCTTGTTAGTTATTGACTTAAAACATTCACTAATCAATCCATTATACCAATTACTCCTTTTATTCTTTGGCCTAAGGCCTGCATTGGTCTTCCTTCTAGGAAATTTATATTTGTTTTATTTTCATGGAAAGTCAATTTGAAATTTATTCACTCCATATCTGAATTTATGACGGATTGTTTTGGCTCAATTAAGGTTTCAAATGCAAGTTATGCCTAATAAATATTATAAATACGAAATGCAAATTCCGGAAGAAAAGAAGATCTGGCTTAGACCACTTTAGGTCATATGGAAATACATTTTGTTGGTTTATTTAAACTAAAATTGTTAAGTTTAAGCTTAACAAACAAAAACGATATTGGAAACGAACGATCGTAAACTAAACTCGTCAAGAAATATTGAAAAGTCTCCAACTGCGTAGAGTCCTATATCGTATGGTTTGTGTATTAGCTTAAAATGTAAAGTACAAGTAAAATATATATTTTATCGTGTAAAATAGTACCAAAAGTTAATTGTTTTGTTTTTTTTTTTTCATTTATATAGCACAAACCTTAAAAAAAAATATTTTATTAGTTCCTAAGCGAACTTAGACATGACAGAGAATGTAACAATAATTTTTTTAAATCAGTTTCAGTAATAAAATCATTAAAAACACCAGATATATACTTAAACAAAATGCCGTGTGATTTAGTTTAGTTAAAATAAAGATGATAAAGAAAAAGATTTAAATACATCATTAATTTAGTTTATTAAACTTTCCATGTGTTATAGAAAATTTAATATAATATTAAACACATAAATTGAATGCCAAATAAAGTGCAGTCTTAATGGGTCACTAAGCAGCTGACGCCCCCAAAAGCGAGAAAAGAATTTTTGCATTGCGCTTTGCTCATTATATTGTAATTGTATTTGGGATTCACCATTAAAATCGGGACAGACCGCCTGGAGACAATACTATTTTTTTATACCATCGGCTCTTAATTGTCTTTAAAAACCCCGTCAATTTCACCCAATTTCGCTGGCTTTATGTTGGCTTTGCAGTTTCTTTTTCAAGCCACCATCAAAAATGCATAGTTTTAAATTTGTCGAGCCCCCACCGAAAGCCCTATAAAACTGCCTCGTTCTGGTGGTGAAGTGACAGTTGTCACTCCAGCAATCCAGCTCTAAACATGAATTTCATCGCTCTGATCGTCGCTGCACTCGTGGCCTTTGCCGGCGCCTCCTGCCCCTACTCGGCACCTGCCAGCTACGCGGCTCCTGCTCCTGCCAGCTACGAGGCACCTTCCGGCTACCCGGCTCCGCCCTGCCCCCAGAACTATCTGTTTAGCTGCCAGCCCAACCTGGTGCCCGTGCCCTGTGCCAAGCAGGAGGCGGCACCTGCTTATGGATCTGCCGGAGCCTACAGCGAGCAGTTGCCCCTCTACACCGGATCCCCAAAGCATCAGCAGTACCAGCAGTTCCAGCAGAGAATCGGAATGGCGGCTTTGCTTGAGGAGCTGCGTGGCTTGGGACAGGGCATCCAGGGTCAGCAGTACTAGGAAGGAGGATCACTAAGGGAGTGCACTTTCATCTGTGATGACCGTGTAGACACTGTACACAAGCACCTGAAAACTGAATATTAAAAAGAAAATATGCCAAAGCAATGTCTATCAATCTCTCTAAACTTTTATTTTTAAAAGATTCTCATAAAAGCATCTTTAAAATGTACTTAAAGTCATGTGGGGACTGTCTGGGACTTACGGGATTTTTTAAAGATATTCCTCAAATTAAATTAAAATTTCTTAACACCTTTCTTAATATTTTGTAATTTCTAAATCCTAAAAGTTAATTATTTCTCTTGTTTCTAGTATCTAGGAATAAATATAGAAAATAAATAGCATAAAGTTCACTGTATGAATTCTTATTCAGAGATCGGCTAGACGAAAAACCACATGCTTTTAGCCAGAATGTCACTCTGCTGCATCGGCTGTGTGTTTGTATTATTACTGCAGCCGTCGTCATTAAACGGATTATTGAAAACCATTTTCCGAGCATTTTCCCTCTTGAATTTCCCATTTCTCAAACGATTCTCTCTGATCTACCGACTGTGGCTTCTCTCGAAGAAGATTTTTGTCAATGGATGCGGCGCGCGGGTGCCAAAAAAAAATTATTGTCAGTCGAAATTGCTGTCTCTTGTGGGCTCGGTCGTCGTTCCTCGTCGTTCGCTCTGATCTGATCTGATCCGCTAGCTGCTCTATATTGCTTACACGCCTATAGCCCGATATTCCAGTACTCTAGACACGGTTCCAGCGGTGGCCAGTGTCCCGCGAAATCGCTGCCATGTGTTTGTCGGGCCAAGTTGTGACCCAATTCGATGTGTGCTGCTGGCTGGCCATTTAACGATTAGTGGCCATTACGGCCGAGTGTTTGTTTATTTTGCTGCGCGACCGCACAAACGATTCCAAAAATGATTGCGTAATTTACTCGGCGGCGACAATTCGCGCAAAACGAATTAACCCAAGACAGAAGTTAAGGTTTCCTATACGTATTCCTGATTCCATTGAGTGGCCGCCATGAAGAAGCTGCATCTGGGCAAGGGCAAGTCCTACAAGCCCTTCAGGAATAAGAACCGACGGGTGAGTTGTTGCCGGAGGGGCCAGAGATCAGCTGGCCAGCTTAACTGGTTTCCCGAGAGGTCCCCCCTGGGGCTCCGTATCTTTCCTTGGTTTTTAGTGTCGCGGCCCTGCCCCCGGGCCCGGGCGGAATTCGTATATTTTTATCCACTCGATCGCTCGCTGACTGCTCGCCCAGCTCGTCGTCAGGCTGTTTGCCACCATTTAAATACACACACAGACTTACGGAGTGCCTACAGTGCGTATCAGTAATATATAGGGCAACGAGGCGGATGAGTGATTGGTTTAAAGGGAAGGCAGTGGATGGTACATTACTCATACGACCACAGGGATTGAGCGTAGAATTTATTTTTTTGACTCTACAGAATCATACAAACCCTACTTTAGTTATTAAAAATATGAAATGGTTTAATTAAAACTTTCATAAGAAGCTCTATATAAATTTGTGATCATTAAAGGCTCTAGAAAAATAATAATTAATTTATTTCTTTGACATATGCATATATAATTTCGCTACGCACTGTATTCCTATGCCATTTTCGTGTGTTTTTGTCATTTTCTCTTGGCTTTCACAGACTATTGATGGGGGGAAAAGAGAGGCCTTGGCTATCGCACCTCTTACTCATCTTCGGGATCTGCATGGCATGGTCGTAAACCCAGTCAATGTTGATACTTTTGCGGCGCTCGTAAACAACTTGGTGGATTCTCGGGTTTCCCCTTGCATGCGCTTCGCCTTTTTGTTTTTATTTGAAAAGAAAATATGCATTTATAAGCGATGAGAATGCTGCACAAAGAGAGCACATGGTATTAATTCCTAGATACTAATGATACTAATTCATCCAAGACACCAAGAGAGTGCTTAAATATTAATTAATCCTTTTTTAAACTATGAGTATTTCATTTTTACCTAATTTTTGAGAGGTTAGAAGCTCTGGGATTTGTAAATATTTATCCTTTTCCTTATAAGTTATTATTTTTTAAGGAATAATACCTGCGTTAAATACCGTTTCAATATATTTTAAAGTAAAGACGGAAACGTTGACCTATTTTACAAATAAAACTTGTGTATTTACATTAAATGCTGAATGTTGTATTTATTTAGCTTAAACTGCAACTATGCAATGCTTGAAATTAATTCAGGATGCCAAATAATTTATAAGTGATTATGAATTAAGAATCTCGACTTTCGCATTGATCAAACTACAACTTTCGCATGCAATAACTTATTAAAGAGGATAATAAATACAGCTAAAGCTTCTAGGTATTTATTTAATATTTAGAATCATTATCCATATCCTTTAGTGGTCTAAATGACTTCACAATAAGAAATATTAAACAGGGGATAAGCAAATATGCATTGCAGAGCCATCGAAAAGCGCTGACAGCGCAGGTGGCGAAAAGGAAAAGCGGAAAACGAGGAAAAGCGGGCGGCAATCGGGGCTGACCATGAAAATATTTGTCAAGGGGTCGAGCAGCGGGTAATTGCACTGGAAAATAGAAGTAGAGCGTTGACCTACCCGCAAAAAAAAGGAAAGGAAGAAGGAAAAGTAAAAAAGAAAAGCAGAAACTAGCTAGCAAAGGGGGTGGCGAGGGGGGCGCGTGGGCTGTGGGTCTCGATGCCAACCAAAGTTCATTACTAGTTGTTGGGGGCGAAGTTTGATGGCTCTTTGGGCAATCGGCAATCGGCGAAAGGTAAACAAAGAATCGACCCACACAATGGGCACCCCTTCGGTTTGCGCCCTTTCGTTTTATTTCATTTTACTTGTGTTGTTTTTGGCACTGCCTTTTTGGAAATGTGTAAACGCAAATCGGCGACCATCGCCCCGCGCGACCTTCCCTGCCAGCGAAACAACGGTACAAGTGGGGGAGACCACCCCAAAAACGGGTGGAGAACGAAGAGTGGAGACCAAGAGCTGGCGCCTGCGCAAAGTGAAAGTGGAGAATGGCCACCAGCGCATGCTTGCTCGCTCTCGCGCTCTCCACCGCCCAGCCAGCTGTCAAACTGTCTTCGCTCGCCTGGAAATAATTGTGGCGCTCTCTCTCATACTCTCTCGCCTCCTGTCACTGTGAGTAAGGAAATGGAAAGCGGAATGTTTACGTTATGGGACACACAGTGTGTGAAAGCGAAGAAAATACCAAATTAATTGGCCTTTGGAGATTTTCATCATAATTAATTTACAATTTCTTTAAGCCCTTTAAAAATTCAAGTAAAAACAGGCTTTAAATATTCTGCGACTCTAATGATTAAACGAATGTATATATTTCATTGTTTATCAAAGCTTACCTTGCTAGAAATCTGAAAAGAATATTAAAACACACCTTATATACATACATTTAAAATGTTTTTTTTTTTAAATACAACACATTCTTTCAATCATAAACAAAGTAGGAATTCTTTATTCTTTGCCAAAGTGCCAATTTAGCTAAATTCCTCAATATAGTTACAAGGCAAAAATATACAACTAATTAAAACTCATATTCGTAAAAAAGCTGGCAATGCTGACATTGCAATAAGCAGGTACTTACCTGTGTAATCGCATAATCTCTGCGAGCAATTGCTGGCCAACAGCTGTAACCCTTTCTTTCGCCCGCAGCGTTTGGCGCTCGCAGCCAATTGGCGGGGCTGCCAACAGGTGGACCTCCCCTCTTCTTCCATACCCTTCCCCCCTCAGATACCATCAACCCGGAAAAGTGCTGTAGCTATCGATTTTCCAGTCTCACCGCTGACCAGAAACATTTTTTAAATGGAAGGGGGGTTGGGTGTAGAAAGCAGACCCTTTTGGTTGCAGAAACAACTCCGCCTGCACAGTGGGCAAAACCGGGCGAGTTGCTCTTGAAAATCGAAATTTGTTTACATTCACTACGCTTTGTGTGTGAGTGTGCGTGTCTGTGCTGTAAGAGAGTGTGTGAATGTGAGGGAAGGTTCGTGTATCTGAAAACTGAGTGAAGCATTTACGCACTGGAAGCAGGCGAGAAAACTCTACACGGATTTCCCGGAGCGGAGCAGACTTTTCGTTCGCCTTCGCCTTCCACATACAGAAACGAATCAGTTAGCGTGCGGAGTAGAACCGTGTGAATGTCGGACAGTCGAAGCGAATCGAATCGAAATCCAAAATCCGGGGATGTGAATCGAGTCAAGTCCAATTGCAGTTAGGACACGGGAGCTAAAGCCAGCGAAAGGGTTCGAAATCTGAAGGATTTGGTTTGAAATCAAAGCAGCGCACGGTCACATTTTCGCCAGCCCTCTCCACCCCACCGCCCCCACGCCGTGTGTTTTCCAGTACACTTCTTTCCGTGTGTGTGCATATACTAGAGAAAAAAAAAGTGATGTGAGCAGAGAACCGCGACCCAACGCCACTGACATAAATTCCTATTTTTAACTTTAATTAATTTGGTTTCGGGATCGGCCATATGCAAATCATCGCTGCAAGTTATTGGGCAAAAAAGGCTGCGGAAATCCCTTCCAGTTAACAATTTAAAGTTATTTTGTGCCTGTGGCTTCCAATCCGTTTTGACAATCGCCTTGCTCTTTCTTCCGCTCTCTCTCTCTGCAACCCTCTCTCTCTGTCACACTCGCTGTTTTTGTGTCAGTGTCAAAAGCAAATTGATTGCTGTTGTTAACCACCAAATATTGCCAATGTCAATGCTACAAAACCTCCAAAACCTACGAAAAAAAATCAACAAAAAACAAATGCAATATTTTTAAATCCAATACAAGCTTCATGTCCTGCCAAAAAAAAAATAAATTGAAAGTGTGAAACATCGGAATAAACACAAGTGAAGTTGGGTGAAAAATATCCCGAATACCATTTTGTATGTGACTGAAAAATAGCGTGATTTTATAATCTTTTTACAATATACAAAGTTTACCAAGTGAACCAAGTGAATAAGGTTTCATGAAACAACTAAGAAGCCGCAATTAATTAGCAATAGATAACCACAAAAAAAGAAGTGTTAAAGAGCATTTTCCAATAAAAAACCCATTAAAATCTGACTAGAAAACTAGTCACTCTCCGGAACAGTCTTCGAATATACGTAATCATTGCCAGCTCAACGTCTTGCCAGCCATCATCGTCACCATCGCCATCGCCTCCATCTCCTTTTTCATCATCGCCGACGCCATCGCCATCGCCATCGCCACCATCATCGCACCATCTGGTGGTGCTGGTGCTGCTCCTCTTGTCGCACCCTGTCGTCGCAAACGCCGGCAAGATATCCTCGTTCGAAGAAGACTACCGGGCTGACAGGCCCATGGTGCAGCGCGCCTCCTCCTCGGATGCACCCTCCGTTCAGGGTGGCCAACATCGGGAGTCTCGATTTGGCCTCGGTTACCCCTCCTACCAGAGTGGCTACAACAAGCTATTCACACAGGTGCTAAGCAAAAACGATTAAGGGAACCCTTAGGGGTTTTATTTTAATTAAGCCTATTTTTATCCTTTTAAAGCTGAAAAAACTGAAAAACATTGATGGTCCTGGTTTCTCTTAAGCCAATTAGAATTTTCTGTCAGATTTAATGGAAAACGTTCAACGTTTGCTTACAAAATTAAATCATATTAAAAATACATTTCCTAGAATGCATCTCCGTTTACGGAGCAATTAATGGATTTAATTTAATTATTAATTTTCTTTGGTATATAAAACTCCATTCTGGAGTGTTTTCTATTTAGATTTTTCCTCAGGGTTCCATTCCATTTATGGGAGGTTTGAAACCTCACCTAAATGTGTGGATAAAATTAAGTTTTTCTTTAATCATCAACCATTCCATTTAGTAATTATAAAAATCAGTAATTAAATAGAACAAAGTGATCAATAAATAAAAGCAATTGGGCATATAATTTCAATTTGAATACGAAATTACCAATAAATTTTGTATTCAAATTGGAATTATATACTCATGAATAAATAAAACAATTGAGCTGTTCCAATCGGAAATAATTAAAAGAAAAGTCCGGCAGCCTTTTGAGGTCATAGCCAGTGGAGTCTTTCTTGTTAGCAATTAAATAATAATTCTAAAAAGAGCTGGAGATGTTAGTTTTCAGAGTAACTATTCAGCTAAATTTACTCACCATCCTAGTTATAGTCTCTTAAGGCATTTTATGTACTCAAACTATGTATTTTCCCATTTAAAAGGGAAACAAAAATCAAGAACCTTTTAAGCAAAATCAAAGGCAATCCCCCTGCACTTTAAACTAGAAATATCCATAATCAATAGCAAAGTATATTTCAATAAGTTTACACTAATTTCTTTTATTATTAATTCCTGGCCTGCTCTTGACTCATGTCAAAATATTTAGCCTCCTCCATTGCCAAAATATGGCCTAAAAATTTGATACCAACTGTTGCGACTCAAGTACAGCAACAAAGAGCCATTAAAATCGGGGATACGTGGGCTGCTACATATATTTCTGGCCTAATAATGAAAATACGAATATTTATTAAGGAAAATAGTTTTATTGTTTTTCAAAATATTCTCCATCAAGATTTACACACTTTTGCATGCGCTCAAACCAATTTTCGAAGCACTTTTTCCACTCTGATTGACACACCTCAAAAACATGGTTTTTGAATGCTTCAACAGCATCTTCTGGCGACGAAAATCGTTGACCACGCATTTTCTTCTTGATGTGAGGGAATAAAAAGAAGTCATTTGGTGCCAAGTCAGGACTGTACGGCGGATGACCCATCAATTCGACGTTTTGGCCAGTCAAAAAGGCGCTGGTTTGAGCCGATGTGTGAGAGCTCGCATTGTCATGGTGCACAATGATTCGTCTTCCCTTGTTCGTTTTTCGAATTTCAGCGAAGACTTCAGGCAAACAAATGGTGGTGTACCAATCAGAATTGACCGTCCTACGTTGCTCAAGAGGAACAGTAGCCACATGACCAGTTTTTGCGAAGAAACAGGCGACCATTTGCTTC
>VNJW01015115.1:0-31272 GCA_008042615.1 Drosophila auraria | reverse complement strand
CTATCGGGCTGAAATTTTCAGCATAGTCTTATTTCTTTAGCACGCAGTATATATGTCGGAACGGCCGAAATCGGACCACTATATCCTATAGCTGCCATAGGAATGATGGCGAAATTAATGTAAAAAAATTTTTAATTTCTCTGTTTTTCAACGAATTTCTATAAATTTCGAGATATAGTCGTTTTTTATAGTTCTAGAATTACGGTTTTAATTTCATTAAGATCGGACAACTATATCATATAGCTGCCATAGAAGGGATCGGTCGATTTATATGAAAATGTAAAATTCTACATGTAAAATGTAAAATTTACAAAATTTACATAATTTGACATTTTTTTTTACATTACCAAATTGGATCGATTTTCAATGATCCAATTGCTGACTGCAAGGGTATATAAACTTCGGTTTACCGAAGTTAGCTTTCTTTCTCGTTTTATTTCTCTTATTTCTTTTTCTTTTTTCTTTTTTCTTTTTATTAAAGTGCAACAGCAGCAACGACATTCACTTTTCATTCGCGCTTTGCTTGTTTTCTTTTCTTTTTCTTGCTTTTCGGTCGCTGCTTCTGCTTCATGTTTTGCATGCGGTAATAATTGTTGCTATTTTTATTGCTGTTACTGTTTATTTTCATTCATTTATCGCATTTTACTTAATTGAGGTTTGCAATGTCAGTCTGGCTGTAGTTTAGCGAAGACTTGGGGATTATGAATGAGATTTATTTGAGTTTTAAGTTTCAATATAATATATATATTTAATATAATATAATATATACATTATTTAATATTTATTTACTTATTTATCTGTATTTATTTGTAAATTTAGCGCTTCTTACGCTTCATAGAAGACTGAATGGACTTGGCTCCCCCACAGGTTCAAGGCCTTAAAACAGTGCTGCCCATAGCAGTGACTCGTGAGTCAGAAATTTTCTCTGCCTGGCCTCTGCCCGCACACCACTGCCTTTAAGGCTTTGATATATGTTTTTTAACACTCTTTTTAGTAGAATAAGTGCCTAATAAAGTTCCTTAAATAATAACTTGCATTACTAATAAGTTTAAATCGTTAAACTAACTTATCTACTTACAATAATTACTTAAAATGGCATTTTCTTACATTTTTAAGAAGAAAGTACTGTCTATGCTTTCAGCATTCAAATTATTTCAGTTTATTTTTGGATACATATTTTTGGATACATATTTACATATTTGCAATTTTTACTGAGTACTATTTTTAATATAAGAAAAAAAATTAAGTTGCCTTTACTTTATATGTACAAATGGCAATTACCTTTCTTCTTTTTTATATATAAATTGATTCCATTGAAAATTGACATGCAATCACAGAACTAGTCCTCATTCTCGTCTTCTACCAGCTTACCTACTCCCTTCATAAGCTCCATTTGCTCCTCCTCATCCTCTTCTTCCGCCTCTTCTTGCTTAAAAAAATCAACCGCTTTGGTTTCATCCTGCTTCCTGGAAAATGCGGCGCTAAACTGCGGCTTCTGTCGCACGATCTTGTCATTGACATGGCCACTGGCCGCACTATGACGGATCAACTGCTGGCGACGCATGTAGCCCGCTCCACAAACGGCGCAGACGTACGCCTTGCAAACACTGTGCACGAAGAGGTGGACATCGCGGTTCTCCTGGCGCCCAAAGAGCTTCTTGCAAATGGGACAGCTGTAGGGCTTGATGGCGCTATGGGAGGCCAGATGTTTCCTGTAGTTCACCGGATGACTGAAGGTAGCCTGGCAGGTGCTACAGACCAAGTCGCGCTCCTTCCGGTGGACCGTCTTCACGTGCTGATCCCGCTCGCGCCGATGCTGAAAGCGCCGCTCACAACCCGGCTCCGGACAGGTGTGCTCATACTCCTTGAGATGGTGGGTGTCCCTCACATGGCAATCCCTATTGACGCGCTGCACAAAGCGGGCAGGGCACTCGGGACACTCGAAGTTCCTTTGATCCTTGTGCGAATTCATGTGATCCATGAGGGCGTTGTGTCTTTGAAACACCTTGCCGCAGGTCTCGCAGGTTAGTTCCGAAGCCGGTTTCCTCTGGCGTTGCCTATTCTCGGGAAGGTGTATCTGACGGCGATGCGCGGTCAGTTCGATTCTGCTGGTGAATCTTTCGGAGCAGCTGCGGCAGTTAAAGAACTGGAGTCCTGGGGGGAAGATTGGGGAGAAAACTTGGTGAATATGTTCATATTTATGGTTTAAACTTTATATTTAAATCAAAATTTTTAAGTAATAACTTTACTCACCCTCTGGACACTGTAGATTCCCCAGATTTCGCTCCTCGAACTCCTGTTCCTCTCGCTCTAGGGCCAACTCCTCGTCGTACATCTCCTGCGACACATGACACACCAAGTGGCCGCCGTCATCGTCCTCATCCTCTGTCACAAACTCCTCCTCATCCTCGCCATAGTCTTGGTTGCCATCCTCGGCGACAAAGAGGGTCTTGAACCTGCTAACATCGTACGTCATTGTTGTTGTTGCCTCCAAGGGATGCATTTGAATAATTTAAGCAGCTGCTAGAGGGAATTAATTAACTTTGCTTTTGTTTGTCGCAGTGTGACCGCACTCGTTATATGCGTAAAATACCGAAGGCGCCTGGCTGAGATACTAACGCTTAGTTGCGAGGCATGGGCAGCATTGCCTAACGGTATTGTTATCGGTGTGTTATCGATATAAGGTGGGAATTTAAATTATTAAATATTTAATTCGTTTATTAGGCTGAATATCTTCATAAAAAATGATTAAAAGAGCTAAAATAAAATAAAACGAATACAATATATAAGAAAAAGAATAAATTACTTTATTACATTTAAAAAAGGGTTTATTATTAAAAAATGTCGAATACTGTTTAACAAAAAATTAAGAAATTTAGATAAATATAATTAAAACCTGAAGAAAATCCTTAAATCTCAAAATAAAACACACCTTCTTGTATTTTAATCAATTGTTATGCAATTTATTTATACGCTATGTAAATATAATTTGTTCACAACTGTTATATAATTATTTTTTCATTTTCTGTTTTGATTACGTAACATTTAATTTATATAACATTTTGTCGGCTGAAACTTTGCTAAAAATCGAGCCGTCGTGAACGTGATCGCCACGCGCGATGAAAGTCTTCAGAACCAAAAACGGAAAATGCCCCATAAAAACTTACGGGCTACACACAACTTGCATTCATTAAAATAAAAAATTCTTTATATATATACTATATAGACTATATATTTGTTAATATCATTTTAATTAGATGGCTTTGCGTCAGTTTTAAAGTAAGAAAAAGTGCGCTCTTGTTTCCGGTTTCTTCTTCAAATGGCTAAAACGTGGAAACACTTACTGTCTTCTTTGTTATTCTCTTTATATGTATTACATACGTTTCGTGTTTAATTGCGTTTGATTTAATATTATTATTATTATTATTTATATTCATTATTCAATAAATTTTCTTTCGTTTTTCGTGTTGCTTTAGAATTTAAATGCTATAAGTAAATACCTGCCTGCGCCTGCCTCCTGCAATTATTTGGTATTCTCCTCGCTTTGAAATCTTCGCTCGCTTTCGAGGCTTTTAAAATCTATTTTGGCCTTATCGCTTAAGCTTAGTACGCAGACAGGCGAAAAGTGTTCCTAAGCATTGAGTCAAAACGAGAGGTCAATAGTCACCCTCTCGCTCTCTCGCACTGCTTAGGAACACTTTTCGCCTGTCTGCGTACTAAGCTTTAGACTCAACTACTGGCTACACTACGCTACAAACGTTCTGAAACATTTCGCTTTTTTCTCAATATCATTTCGAATTTCGAATTACAAAAAAAAAAACATTTAAAATTAATTTGCAAACAACGCACAGACACACACAGTCACACACAGAGACACCACAGGCATACTTATAGTTGATAGAATTATGCAGATCGTATATGTATATATACAGGGCAGGAGACGGACCTGCAGCAGCTGTTATCCTTGATTTCTTAGAGTGTATGCTAATAACGCCTTCCTCGAGTGTTATGTTAACTTTTTGCTAATAGAGAGAGAGGGAGAGTTCCTCTTGAGCGAAGATCCTGTGCAAGCTACAGTGGAAACAATGGCTGGTGGTGGGCTCTTTTTTTGATTTTTTTTCTTCTTTGATTTTTTTGGGGATTTTTGGAATGTTATCAGAGCGAGATACATTGATAGATATACAGTAAGAGAGCGAGAGATAGAGCGAAAGAGACGTGGGTCGTTGTGTGCGCGTGTGTGTGGTGTTTGTTGTGGGTGTTTTTTTTTTCAAAAATGTTTTGAAGTATGTCTTTTGTTATTCCTCATTTTATTTGCATCTGCACAGCAGAGAGAATAATTTACATATGCTTTTGTGTGTTTCCTTTGTGTATAACCCTTATTTTTGCATTTCAATTCGCTAAGTGTGCCCACAGTTGCGGTCAAAATAATAGTGATGCCTTAGAAACTGTCAGGAAAATTAATGAATTTAATTCTTTAAGTTCTAGTTGAAGCTGTACAATGGAAATTAAATTAGAAAAATTACAAACAACTGTAAAAACCAAGTTGAATTCAAGTACAATCCAAGTTATCTTGCTAGAGTTGCAAAATAATCGAAGGTTTCTATACAAACATCGATTTTTAAGCGATTAAGATTGAAATTTTTCCAGTTTTAGTTGAACTAATCGATTTTTAAGTCGATAAACATGAATGTTTTTTTTCAGAGCTGCAAAATAATCGATTTTGTTTAATGCAAAAATCGATTTTAAATCGATAAACATGGATATTTTTCAAAAAATTCAGAATAATCGAAGTTTTCAATGCAAATATCAATAATCACTGATATTTTAATATTTTTTAGATCATTTTCGATGCAAACATCGATTTTAAATCGATAAATATTGATATTTTTGTAGCTCTTCTATTTTTTGCACCTTTTCATTGAAGTAAGTTAAGTAAACCAATTCCGAAATAAAATAAACCATAAGCTATTTGTACAATCGATTGAAAATAAATTAAATTCAGTTCAATTTACACTTTATTTCATAGTATTTGTTTGTTATTTGCTTTTTTATCGAATATCTAATGGCACTACAATTATTTTGCCCACAAGTGCTCGCATTTTGTGAGTGTTGTGTGTATTTTTTTGATTTTTTTTGTGTATATTTATGTTAGTTTCTATCAAATGTTTGTGAGTTATATATTAATTTGTGTGTGTGTTTGTTGATGGCCTGTCTGTATGTGTGTGGTAATTGTTTCGGGTAATTGCAATTCGTTTAATATATATATGTATATATATATTCGCATGTATATATAGTTGTATATAAAAGAGCATTCTTTCGTTTAATTTTAACGCCTATTCTCGTTTTTTAATTTTTCTTTTGTTTTTCTCCCTTTAAATGCAGTTATTGACCTGAACATTGTTTGTTGTTGTTGTTGTTGTTGTCGATTAATTAATTAATTAATATTCCTTAATGCTTGCTCTATAATAAGTATGTATTTTATGTATTTAATGTTTTAATGTTTATGTATATATGTTTTGCTTGCTTTATCCTTTACGTTCTTTAGCTGAGTTTGCTATTCTTGCTTGTTTTTTAAAATAGTTGAACAACTTTTGTATGGCTTCCATTATTCCTTTCTTTCCTTTCGATTTCTTCCTATTTAATTTTTGCTTTCTTTCTTTAAGTGTATTGCTTGAGTTGAGAACTTTATCATTTCTTGTCCTTTTCTTTTTAAAATGTAAAACGTTTGTTTTTTTTTAAATTTATCTTATGTTTTGTTTTGCTTTGTTTTTTTTTTGTGAAATGTTTTCTGTTTGACTTTTTCTCTTCTTTCTCCTTCAACGTCGCTTGTTTTTTGGTGTTTTTCTTCTTTTTTGTTGGTTTGTTGCCTTGTGCTTTGTTTGTTTTTGTTTTTTTGTTTGTTGCTGTTGGTTAGTTCCTTAGTTTGTGTTGTTTTGTTTGTTTTTTGTTTGTTTTTTAGATTTCTGACGTCACAAAAATTTTACGTACGTGTCGCTGTGGTTGTTGTTGTTGGTTGTTGGTTCTCGCAACGGATTCTCAAAATAATCACATAATTAATTTTTTCGCTTATGCAGAAATACCCAAAAAAAAAAAGGTGGCTAATAAATAAAATTTTCAAAAACACACACACTCCTTTTGAACATTTAAAAAAAAAATTTGGTTGGATTAAATGGCCAAAAAAGCGGGGAAACGATCAAGGGAAATCCCCTTGTTAAAATATTGCAATTAATTATATAAAAAAATATATATAAAATAATAGACAATAAAAATCAGGGGCTTTCCTATGATAGTAAACCCAGAATGAATACCAGGTAAATCACCTTGTTAGAAGAAGGTTAAAGATTTCTTTCTTGAAACCAGAAATTATTAACTTTAAGTCAGAAAATAATTTACTAAAACCAAGAAATTTGATTTCTTGAAAATAAAGAAAATATGTATTTCCTTAATGTTAAATCCTCGCTTGTTTTGGCCATATTTGGATTATATTTAAAGGACTTTGGGGGCTGCTGGAGGCTGGGAGGCTGGGGGGCTTACAATCTGTCGTAAATAAATAGGCTTGGCGCTTACAAACTAAATCTCACTTAACTTAGGAATTAAAAATATACACGTATGAATATATATATATATATAGTGGTCACAAAAAAGTATTCGTTATGGTTCGTTCTATAAAAGTAGGGTATTATGTATACTAAATACTAAATATATATAACAATAGGCAACAACACAGAGCAGAGAACTGATGTAGGTTTTGATGTATGTATGTTTTAAGGGGCTGTGCACAGCTGTGGCCAAAATAATGATCCAAAAGGATGTGGAATAAATATTTAAAAGTATATAAATTCTAAAAGTGATTGTAAAACGCTTGGTAAATATTGCAGCCTTAAATTTTCTATATTTTTGAAAATAGAAATTCCAAAAGTGCCGGAATTAAGACTTGGGAATTATAACGCAGCTCAAGTACCGTTATTTTGACCACTCGCGCACAGCACCTTCTTTTTTTTTAGCATTTAAGCAGCATTTGCAGTTTGAATCAATCAGGAGAGGTCGGCTTTTCTTTACAAATATTATATATATAATATTATATATATACGCGTATGTGTGTGTTCGTTTCCTTGTTCGTGTGCGTGTTCGTTCGCAGGTGTGTGACAGAGACAGGTGAAGTGGGACAGAGATAGAGACAGAGTTACACGCGACTTAAGCTAAACATATAAAAAAACACAGGCAGGGGGCAGGTCTTCCAATGCTCCTCCTCGATGGTTCCGGTTCCGGTTCGTGGGTTGGATCTACATCTACCTCCTACATAGAATCCGCCACGTTCGCTTCCATTTATCCCTCAACGCGTCCGCCGCCTGGAGCTGCCGTTCCTGCTGCTGTCCTGGCGCGGATTCGACAATTCTTATGACGTCTCTAAAAATCATACCTTGAAGGTCTTTTCGCGGCGATCCCGCTGTTGTTGCTGCTGCTGCTGCTGCTGTTGCTGCTGCTGCTCGCGTGAGTGATGCTCCCGATGGCTGCTCCTGTGGCCCGTGCCATTCGAAGGTTGGAGCATGGAGCTCATGGAGCCGGCGCTGCAGAGCGCCGTCGAGTTGATCTCGTCGCAGGCATAGCTGGCAATGCGATGATCGCTGCGGGATCGCTCCCGGTCATGGCTGCGATGATGATCTGCCTGAGGGGCAGCAACGCCTCCGCCATTTCCTCCATTCCTTTTGCTGGGCGCCGCCTGCTGCTGGGACCTGCGGTTGCCCAGGCGCTTCAGCTCATAGTCCCGGGCATCGGCCACATCGAAGGTGGCCGCACGCTGCTGGGCTTGGGGTTTGGCGTGCTTGGTAGCGGAGGTTGAGGCTCCACTTGTGGCAGCAGCTGCTCCTGCTCCTTGCATCTCAAAGGCCTGCGGATAGTACTCATCGTACTCGTGCTCCTCGCACAGATTGGCATTGCAGGTGGCCTGCTGCTGCTGCTGCTGCTGCTGCTGCTCCCTCTCCCGCTGCTGCTCTCGTTCACGCTCCCTTTGGCGATGCTTCTTGGGTGGCAGGGGTATGGGCGCCTGTGTCTGCGACTGCGTCTGGGTTTGGGTTTGCGTCTGATTTTGTGTGGTTTGGGTGGCCGCCGCTGCATGCAGCGATGTGGATGAGGCGCCGCGACGCACCACATCCACACCGCCGCCGCAGCAGGCGCACTCCTACAATTCCGTCACCGAATACAGATCGCTGTGGTTGCTCATCCCCACGCCAGCCGTGGCTGTGGCCGCGCCACGTTCTCCCCGCTTCAGGGATCGGTAGAAGAGAGCCTGCTGCTGCTGTTGTTGCTGCTCCAGCAGCAACTGTTGCTGCTGCTTCGAGGAGAAGTTGTTGTTGTGCTGCCGCTGGTAAAAGGCCTGCTGCTGCTGCTGCGCCTGCTGCTGCTGCTGATGCTGCTGCTGCTGGTGGTAGCTGCTGTCGTAGGAGTGCTGCTTCTTCATGCTGCTGGTGATGAGCTGGCTGGGATACTGCTGCTGCTGCTGCTCGATGTAGCTGCGGGCATTGTCCAGGGTCTCGGCACGCCGAGGTCGCTCCCGCTCGCGCTCCCTTTCCCTCTCCCTTTCCCGCTCTTGCTGCTGCTGCTGCTGCTGCCTCAAGCTCACCGACTTTGGTGGCAAGGTCTGCATGTGATTGGCATTGCTGCTGTCTCCGGCGCCCCGATTGCTATTTTTGTGCCTATTCTTGGGCGGCAACGTGGGCGGCTGCTGCTGTTGCTGGGAGGCTGATGTGACCGCCGCCACTGGCTGCAGCTTCTGCGTTTGAGGCCGCTGCAGGGAGCGGTACTGACCCAGGCTGGCGGCGCACAGCGGCTGAGCGGAGATCTTGGAGTTCTGGTTCGTGGGAATCTCGGGCAGCGGCTGGTTGACAATGGAGGCGGGATTGAGGGAGCGCTGCTGCACTCGCGGAGCTGCCGTCGGCAGCACATCGCTGCTCTCGATGCTGTACACGGCCGAGGGAGGCAATATGTGCGTGGTTGGTGGATGCAGCTCTCGCTGCTGTTGCTCTCGTTCCCGTTCCCTTTCTCGTTCCCGCTCCCGCTCCCGCTCCCTTTCCCGCTCTCGTTCCCTCTCCCTTTGCTGCTGCAGAGCCATTAGTTGCTGCTGCTGTTGCTGCTGCAGGGCCAGCAACTGTTGCTGCTGCTGCTGCTCCTTGGCATAGGAGCTGCCCACGCCCGTGGTGCCGGGTATCTCGGTAAATGTATTCACTATCTTTGGTTTTGGTGGCGGCGGCGGCGCCGGCTGGGGTGGGGCAGGAGGCACCATCTGTTGCTGTTGCTGCTGTTGGAGTTGCAGCTGCTGCTGCTGGAGTTGCTGTTGCAGCTGTTGCTGTTGCTGCTGGAGCTGTTGCTGCTGCAGCTGCTGCTGCTGTTGCTGTTGCTGCTGCTGCTGGATGAGGAACTCCTGGGGAATGCAGTCCGGCTGCTGGCAGTAATCCTTGGAAACGGTGGCTATCGATGGGGTCTTGGCGCTCCTCAAGTTCGGGGAATGAACTGGAGCCACCAGAGCTGGCGTTTGGGAGGCGCCACCGGCGGCATTGACCGCAGACACACCCTTCAGGGAGCCACCATAGCGACCCACATGCCGCAGGGTGGCGCACTTGTTGGCCGTCGAGGCAGAGGCAGCCGACATGATGTTCAGATTATTGTTCTGGCCACGCACGGCCTTGGGGCCGATGCTAATGTACTTGGGATCGAAGCGATTGAAGCTGTTGTTGGTCACATCCCGCGGATCGCGATCGTCCACGAACTCGCCGCCGTCCAGCCCGTTGCCCGTGGAGCGGCAGACGCCCGCATTGGAGGTCTGGGCCGAGAGCACCGAACGGATGGAGCTGCCCGTGGAGCGGGGCAGCGTGGCCGATGCAAAGATGTTCTTCAGGGTGCTGCCGCTGTGACTCTGGTTCTGATAGATGAGGCTGCTGGTTAGATGCTGCTGCTGCTGCTGTTGCTGCTGCTGGAGGTGATGCAACTGCTGCTGCTGCTGCTGCTGCTGCTGCTGTGCTGTGTTGCTGCTACTGCCTGCATGGGAGCTGCAGGCAAGCGAATCTCAGTAGAAGTCGTTCGACTCGAGCGTCTTACACTGCTTGCTGAGCGTCGCATACTTTCCGTTGTTGGGTCCTGGCAGATACGAAGCCGATTGCTGATGGTGCGACGGCAGACGGCCCAGGGTGTGGTGGCCGGACCTGCAAGGCAGCGAAGAAAAAGGTAATTAGTTGGGTGAAGGTTGAAAATGGGGTATTATGGAGTTAAGTTAGCGCCTTTCTACGGGTTGAATTAGACTATAAATGGCTGGAAACTGTATATATTTGAGTGTCTAAGAACTTTAACAAGCTAAACGATGCGGAAATCCAATTAAATTGTGAGTTTAACTAGGTTCTTATGCTTTTAAAATGTTTAAACCTACAATTTAGACTTTTTCAGCTTAAAAACTAACTGAGAATGAGACTTGGAGCATCAGAAACATATTTTGTGAGCTGGAAATCTGCTTTTTAATACTTTTCCTATAGAACCAACTCTGTTCTGGACTTTACTAAGCTTATAACTTGTGTATATATCTTTCTAAAACCTATTTAAAGCTTCTAACTTTATAAAGAAAGAATTTTGGAAGCCTTGAAACCTATTTTAAATAGTTAAAATCAAAATCTTACTCCTTACTAGCTTTAAACTATAGGAAAACATCAGCTAATATGCCTAACAAAGCTGATTATGACTTATCTCGCTTAGGAGATTGACTTTTTATCGATTTAACAAGACAAATTCTAGTAAAATTCAGTTTTAAAATTAGTTTAAGCTAAGTTTCTCTTCGTCTTCAGCTGCATGGGGGTATTAGTAAGGTGCGTAAAGGGTGTGTGGTATTAGTTTTAGTTCAAGTTCTGGGCCAAGAGATCTGTAAGTTAGGTAGAGGGTCGGGGTCAGGTTCGGGGTCTGTAAGCTAGCTGTCTCAGTGTGTGTTTGTGGTGCGTGTGTGTGTGTGCTGTCTCTTTGTGTCTTCTCTCATGCAGGTGGAAGGAGCAACGACAAACGACAAATATATATATAAAATATCAAATCAAAAGTTCAACTAAAAACAAGAAACAACAACGATAAACAAACAGAAGCCTCAACTAGCAAAAATAAATAAAGACGAGGAGCCCGCTACTCTTATTTAATATTTAAATCGTTAAGCGTTTTGAGTAAATAAACAAATTCTTCTCCAGTAAATAATAAAAGGCTATGACTATGGATGTGAAAATTCGAGTACTTTATTATTAAGCCTAAAAACTTATTTATTCAACAATTCACCAGTTCACCAATTCACCAATGCGTTAGCGGACCAAGTTGAAAAGGTTTGGGTCTTGTTATCAGTATACAACTTTTTTTTAGAGATGCAAGACCCTAATGAACTCTTGAAGACCTTAACAATTGGAGAATTGTAACTTTTTCAACAATTCACCAATACAATTCACCAGTTCACCAATTCACCAATGCGTTAGCGGACCAAGTTGGAAAGGTTTGGGTTTTGTTATCATTATACAACTTTTTTTTAGAGATGCAAGACCCTAATAAATTATTAAAAACCTTAACAATTGGAGAATTGTAACTTTTTCAACAATTCACCAATACGTTAGCGGACAAAATGGTAAAGGTTTGGGTCTTGTTTAAGTCACAATGATTAAAAGCTGATAATTATATCAATATAAAACTTTTGTAGAGGCGTCAGATCGTAAAAAAATTCCCCTTACTGCCTTTACTTTTTCAACAATTCACCAATGCGTTAAAAGACAAAATTGGAATAATCTTTTTTAGAGGCGCCAGATCCTAAATAACTCTCAAAGGCCTTTACAATTCGCCAAAAGGTAAATGGAAATGAAAATCAAACAAAGTCTACCCCTTTCTCAGTCACAAATCAAAGAGCAGCGGGCTCGCTTCCTCAAAAAAAAAGGAAAAAAAGGGATTCAGGAGCTTAATAAAGGGATAATGTCAGGGTTTGGGGGAATATACAAATCAAATGAAATCAAAGTTCATGCCTTGTGCCATGCACCAAATCGTAGCCGGGCGGCGGCGATGACGATCGCTGGCCACCCACCGCCGCCCCTGCCGCGGAGTTAGTTCTATATTGCTGTGTGTTGTTGCTGTTGTTGTTGTAGTGGTTGCTGTGGTTGTTGTAGTTGCTGTACAGGTGTTGTTGTTGTTGTTGTTGTTGTGGTGGTGGTGGTGGCAGGTGACTGTTGTAACCGATGCCGTGCAGTTGTTGGTTGAGGTGGTTGTAAGTGGCGGTGGATGAGGTGGTGTGGCTTGATTGAGATGAAGGTGAAGGTGCCACCAACCCTTGTCTCAGCCCGGCCGTTCCATTGCGATACGCTCCCACGCCGTTATGATGGCCATTGGCGCCTCCACCGCCGCCTCCGCCTCCGCCGCCGCCTGATCCTGGCAGTGTTCCCGAGCCTCCAACGCCAACACCGCCGGCTGCCTGCTGATGATGCAACAGCGTTCGATTGATTGTCCCCGTGCCCATGGGTGCGGTGGGTGAGATGCTGGCACTTGGTGCATTCGAGGCGGGGAACAGGGGCGCCGTCTCCGATTTGTCAGCATCCAGGGGGGGTCTAGGGGGAAGATAAAAAGATATATCAATCGAGAAAGACAAGAAACCATCGAAGAGGTACCTCTTGCTCAGATAGATCCAGGCATGCGAGTCGGCATACACCAGGATCGTGAGCAGGAAGGAGGTGAGCAGGCCGGCCACCATCATCAGGCTGAGTCCCAGCAGTCCTCCTCCGCACAGGCCACGCAGGGCCTCCTCGTAATGCCGGTCGATGGCCCGGCGGTCCAGAGTGGCCGACAGCGTGGTCAGGTTGCGGAGCGTCTGCTGCAGATCATTGTCCATGGCCGTCAAGGTGCGCTGGATATCGATGTGCGGATAAGTGTCCTGGCTTAAGCTGCAAGCAGAGTAATAGAGAATTCAATTAAATATAGAATCGAACGATAACGATTACTCGTTACTCATTACTAATTACTAGTTACAATTTTTTTGTTTAAATTTTCTAGAGTAAATAACTCGTCGCTCTTTACTGAAGTTTATTGTTTTTAAATTTATTTTCTAGTTTCTAGTTATTAGTTATAAGGTACTGGTTACATTTTCCTAGTTACTAGTTACGATTTACTAGTTCGTTACTCGCCCTTCGTTGTAACTTGTAAATCGTTAATAATTTCTAGTTACTAGTTATTGTGTTATATTTTCTAGATTTTAGATGTTCATTACTCTTAACTCGTTACTCGTCGCTCGTCATTAGTTAGTAGTTACTAGTTTGAAGTTTCTTGTTTCTAGTCCTAGTTGCTTACTTCTCCTAGTTACTACATCCTAGTCAATCGTCACTTGTAATTTGTCACTCGTCAGTCGCCACTCGTTACTCGTTACTCGTTACCAGTTAAGATAACAAAGTTTACCAGTCTTTTAATTGCACAATTCTTATAATTTCTTGCTGTGCAAAACAAGCAACTCTTTAAATAAATTTTGCTATTTCCCTTCAATATCTATTTCTGGCCAAGATATTCTCGGCATCCACTCACCGGTTCATTTGTTCCACACTTTCCCTGGCCCGATCCACCAGGTCCCGGGACTCGTTCAGGCGCAGAATAAATCGATTGCGGGGAGTACCGCAGTTGAGGAAGTCCACATACGGGCTCCGCTGTGAATAAGAGTTCCATTATTCTACAATCTTGACCTGAGAAGAGGATCATCCACCACTCACCATGCCCACTTGGCGGCACATATAGTCGTGCGGTCGCATACAAAAGTCACCGGCAGCCACGCTGGATGCCAGATAAATGCCAGCCAACAGCCAGCAGATGATGATGCAAAACAGACCCGAAACGCTGAAGAAGATCAAAGTGCAGCGTGATCTCCGGGCCACGCCAATCACCAGCACCGTGCACAGCAGCAGGAGCATGGTGAGGAAGGCCAAGGTGGCGGGCCATCGAATGGATTCATAGAATTCACCAAGCTGGCAGGGGAAGATATTGGTTAGTTTGAAATCAGAGGATCTCTTGCGGAGAGAGAGAGCTCACCTGCAGCAGTCCCATTAGCGAGGTGTCATTTTCGGTGCCCTTGGCCTTCATGAAATAGTGCACCATGCTATCCAGCGAGGCCACCGCCCGCGAGGTGTTCTCCGTGACCAGGCGCGACGTCTCAATGAGCAGCATGACCACCGTCTGGTTATATTGCGGCTTCTCCACCTGCTGGTCCACACGGTGCCCGTTCATCCGCGTCTCCAAATCGTGCTTAATGCTCTCCGTCTGCAAAAATATGAATAGAAGAAAGCACAGCGGGGGACGCAGCGGTTAGAACAGGTAATAGCCTCAGTACACAGAGACAAATAATTCAAAATATGGCTGATTAAAATTTTAATTAAAGGGTTAAGGAAAATTCAAATAAAAGACTTTGCTGTTATATCAAAGAATCCTCAGAAGATACTAGTTTATAATTTCTACTTTACATTTTATATTTTCTAGTTACTCGTTAATCGTACTTGTTACTCGTTCCTTATTACTAATTAGTAGTTACCACCTATTAGTTTATATTTTCTATATTGTAAGATTTTATTCATACACACTTCACTCGATACTCGCTACTCGTCACTCGTTACTGTTAACTAGTAACTAACTATCTTTGAAGTTTATTGTTTTTAAATTTAATTTCTAGTTACTAGTAATAGGTTCTGGCTTCATTCTCCTAGTTACTAGTTATATACTAGTGAATCGTTCCCCTTCGTTCCTTGTCACTCGTTAATCGTTACTATATATTAGTTTATATTTTCTAGAGTCTACATTTTCATTACTCTTTATTTGTTACTCGCTCGTTATTAGTTAGTAGCTTCTTGAATGTAGTCAATAGTTTGAAGTGTTTACATTCTTGTTCCTAGTTTTTTGTTACTCGCTATTATTTACTGGTTACTTTTTCCTAGTCATTGTTCCTCGTTAATCTTCGCTTGTAACTCGTCACTAGCCAATCGCCACTAGCCACTCGATAATCGTTACTCGTTACTCGTTACTCGTTACTCGTTAAGATAACAAACTTTACCAATCTTTTAATCATAAAGTTCTAATAATTTCTTTCTGTGCACAACATGCAACTCGAGTCGAGAACAGACCCCCCAAAAAGGTGAAAGCAGTTCAAAAGTTAATGACCAAAAATGGGCGTGGGGTATGGGGCGGCCGCCCTAACTCCCACCACGTTTCACTCTGGAACAAAGGCATTGAGGAAAAAGGAAAAGGAAAAATAGTTTCTATCGTAATACTTTTGCTTCCGCACTTGGTCTGGGGTTGGGTCAGGTTTTTTCTTTTTTTTTTTTGGTGGGGTTGCTGCTGCTGCCGCTTCTCGGGTGGGTTCAAGGGATGGCTCCACACACACAAACGAACACACGGGGGCACGTCTGCCACGCCCCCTTCGTTTGGTTGCGAAGAAGTAGAAGCCGCCACCGTGGCAGCCCCTCCTTTGTGAGGGGGGGATAATTAATAGCGTTTTACTCAAGAGTCGAGCAATGCCAGCCATCTGTTTGGCCCTCTTCCTTGTCGTCCTCGTCGTCGTTGTCCTCGTCGTCGTAGTCTACCTTTGATGCTGCCTGCCTCCCTTAACCTTTTGCCTTATCGGCTCTGTCTCCTCTTTTCTCTCTCTCGCTGTGTGTCTCTGTGGCTCTGTGTGTGTGCTGACAAAGTTTATGAATAGCAAAAGCTTTGGCCAGGAGTCCTCCGTCCTCCGTCCTCGTCCTCGTCTGCGTCCTCCCACGTGACTGCCACGTAACTGTCAACACACAGCAGCAGCAGCAGCCAGCTTTTAGGTTGATTATAATGAACAGAAGGAGCGAAACGGACGTGGAGCGGCCAAATGGGTTGAATGGGAATATTGCACAAGTTTATGAAAGCCAAGGAACTAGGAACCGAGGCAAGGTTTTAGTTCCAGCAGCGCGCCAGTGCGGTAACTAAGAGCAAGTTAAAGATTCCCCACTTCAGACGACTCCCCCAAGCCGCGTGCTCAGAAATGAAGATATATATGCGATACATCAGGCATTTCATAATTTATTAAAGACACACAAATAGGTTTCCAAAAACGGAAAGACTGACCAAAATTTGGGAATCAAATTAGCATTTTTGGCGAATAATCTTTGCCTTTTGTGAATAGGAAAGCAAAGTTGAACGAATTGATAGAAGAAACTATAATTATATAGATTTATATAAGGAATTCTTATGATGAAGAAGGTTGGCGCTTGCTTAAAAAACATTCTTTGATGATGAGAAGGGTTTAAAACCTTCGAAAATAAAGCCTAAATCAGAGTAACACAGTTTCCAAGATGCTGAATGGTTATATATTGGTTCTGCAGTATGCAGCTTAATTTTTACTGGCGACGAAAATCACTGAAAAGGATTTAAAACCTTCGAAAATAAAGCCTAAACTAAAGTAATACAGTTTCTAAAATGCCGAACGGCCATATATTTGTTCTGCAGTATGCAGCCATATTTATGCTGGCAACGTAAGTCATTTTCCATTAAAAGTTTATGATTTAAATCTTATTTTGTTTTGTTTTTAAATGCTTTCCTCAATTCCGCAACCCTATTAGCACTTTCTTAATCCCAACAACTCACCTGTCTTTTCAGGGTAAGCACCAGACCCTCGACATTCTTGCCAGAGCCAAAGGCCTGCAGCAGGCCATTGTGGAAGTCATCGTTGCCATACAAGCCTGCAAAAATATATAGAGCAAGATCAGAGCATTAATAATGGCTGATCGGGCGGAGATCAAAGAGTTATAAGAGAGAGCAGAGATCAGGGCGAGAGTTGGAGATGCGGCAGGTCAGTGATGTAATGCGACACACATTTCGCAATTCTGATTCAATTAAGTGGCCTCTCTGTACGCGGCTAATTAAATTATTATTTCATCGTTTGTGCCGTCGCCGCCGTTACTTCCACTTCCAATTCCATGTTGGATGATGACGCACTGGCGGCCAGCTTTGGCTCCACTTCTTGGCTTGTGAGTTTACATACGTGACCAGCCATCGCCGACGACGACGACGATAAGTCGTGGTCGCAAGTCTGGCTAATTGCCAATTGCCGACCGCCAACACGCGATGCAGTTTTGCCCACAAAAGGGTCTGGTACGTGCTTTGGCAACTGCTGCACTTCCACTTCGATCCGTTGCAGTTCAACGCCCTGCCTGATACACCTCTGTGCTCCGGCTTGAAATTCTTAGAACAGAGTTGGAGGACTCACCTAATCCAATGGCCGCACAGGTCATCAGGGTGATGATGACCAGCGAACAGCTCTGGCATCGCTGGGCACTGGGCTTCCGCTGGCGGCGATCACAGCAGCGGGTAAGCAAGTAGAGGAGCAGGCCCAGCAGCGAGACGATGAGCAGGCCGGCGGGTATGGAGGCCAGGATGCCAAGGCTCTGTAAGAGAAGGGATTAAAGGGAATTTTAGTAAAAACAGAAGTTCAAAAGGAGTTTTCAATTTACAGGAACAAAAGCCTGAATCTTTATTAAAAACAAATATACAAATTTAAAAAACCTTCCCTTTTTTGAATAAAATCAATTAAACGAATTTCTATTTTTTATTTGTTTAGTTTATTAATGCATTTATTTATTTTACCCTGCAACCCACAAACCTTAAAGTTATTTGAGTATTTTCCCCATAAACATTTTATATTTAAAGCTTAAATGCCAAAAGCTTTTCCAGGCTTGTTTTCTTTTAAAGAAAATCACTCGAAATTGGTCCAGTGACAGTGACAACTATTATTCTTTCATTAAAACTTACATTTTTACCAATTAATCTAAGAAACACAAACAAAATTCCCTAGGATAATATGCCAACGGTTGCCTTGTAAAATTCAAACAATTTCCTGCCAGAAAATGCTGCAAGCAAGATGACTTTCAAAATGCACCCAAGGAATTGTTTATTTAAATTTCAATTAAGATTGATTTAATGGATATTGACATTGATTTTGTCGCCACTTAAAGAGTCTCTCTCTTTCTGCATTTAATTAAATTACTTGCAAAGGTTTCTACCTTTCGAAGCAAAGTGCAGGCTCCACAAGGGCTTCTTCAACTACATCCCTTTGGCTTTAATATTATGGGCAAATATAGTTAATTAAAAACTATATACACACGTATGTATATGTGAAGGGGAGGTGGCTCTAAATAAAAATCAGTTACGCCGTCGAGCTCTCTTTGTCCAGGGGACATTGACAAAACTTTTAATTGAATAACTTGCAACTCGATGCCTTTGTTGCCAGTGCTGCTGACACTCCTGCCACTCCTGGCAGTGCCACTGCCACTGCAATTTGTTGTTAGTTGGCTTCGCAGTTGAGTGTCCTTTGCAAAGTTAATTTCTTTTTTGTCCGGCACGAAATTGAATTGAATTGGCCAGGCCAGGGCCGGGGCCAGGAGCAGCCCCTAGCACACACCGAAAAATAACTTGGCTTGACGGTAATTTCATTGCCTGTCATTAAAAAACAAAAAATAAGCTGAAAAAAACGAAAAAAAAAACCGGAAAAAAACACTTTATGTACGCGCCAAGTGTGTGTGGTGTCGAATTACCAGGCCAGGATATTGGATACCAATGGATGGATAGCAGGGATAGCTTGGCTATGGCCATGGAACACCCACTCGCACACACTTAATTCTAATGAATGGCAAATGAGTCAGAAGCAGCGACGACTCCCGGCTCCCGGAGCCACTTGAGACGTCCATTCCAGTCGAGTTGCGTCGAGTCGAGTTCCAGTTTCGGTTTCTGATTCAGTTTTGGGATTTCAGAGGCGCCCCCCATTCAGCCCAAAAATATGTGGATACTTCAGTGGTTCCCCTCGTTCTCGGTTCTCGAGTGGCGATAAAAATTAAAGAGAGGAGCAAGTGCACAAATTCTATTCAAGAGGAGAGATGGGTTTAAGTGTGGTTCCTCTTTAAGTTCTTAGAATGTATTTCTACTTTTATTTATTAAAGTTGATTTTCAAATTTAAAGCTTCAAGAACTTGAATAACTACCTTAAACCCTCTACTGAATCCCCTGTAGTTGGTATCCTTGAGTTTCCTTTTATTTCCAGACTTGCACAATTCCCTTTGAAACCTTTTTTGCTCCCATCTCTCCCTGCGAAGGTAACTCAATAATCAATGTAACCATCACAGATAACACCCATAATTGAACTAGTTCGAGGCAATTTGCACCAATTCCCAGCTGTCAATCAGCGTTCAATCGGAATCGGAATTGGAATCGACACCGGACACACCATCGCCTGGATATACCGACCAACAGACAGGCAGTTGGATGATGGCACATCCTCTGGCATAGCGTATCCGGCTTTGAGCTTTGCCTTCCTGCTCCTGCTCCTGCTCCTTCTCGACTCGTATTTATTATTTATTGCACTTGTTCCATGTAAATAATCATTAAAACTAGTTACAGTTGCTGCTGCTGCTGCTGCTGCTGCTGCTGTTGCTTTTAGTTACCGTTACCGTTACCGTTGTTGCTGTTTGTGCCTCGGCACTTTGCGTGTCCTCGCAGTTGAATGACACTTGAGAAATAGCCCCAACAACAGCACCCACCCCCGGCATGGAGCACCCTTTTTGCTTTTTCTACACTTTTCGAAAGGAAAGTAGTTCGATTTCAAGTGTTTTTGCGAGGGAAATAATGCTCTTAGTTTGTATAATAACTTTTTAGTTTGATTTAAGATCTTGTTTGAGTGTTTTTGAGACTTAAATGAAGGGCAAGATGGGCATATTGGTAAGAGAATTAAGAAATAACATTCTGTTAGCCTTATTTTCTTCTCTATGCCAAGATTAAAAAACGTATTAAGCAATTTCCAAGACTTTTAAGCAAGGTCCTTACTCGGAAGTCAGCAAATTTCTGTGCCCGGCCTCTGCCAGCACACGCAGAGTGTATAGAACATGTAGACAATGCGCCAGAGCCCTTCAATTGTAGTTTTGTGGCTAATTCTGGCCGTTTTTAAGAGTTAAATATTTATTTTTTAGTCATGGCTATTTTTATGCAATAAAACAATATAAATTAATTATCATATAATAATAATTATAATCAATTAAACCAATTTTGGCTATTTTTATTATATTTAGCCACTTTTATTCCTTATTTATAATATTTATTATTTATTTCTTTATTTCTTTGCCACACTTGATTACAAGGACATCATTAACAAGCAGTATCATCATTATTTACGTTAAAAAAGTACCAAAATCATATATTTAATCATAACTATTTATTAATATTGAATAATTATTATTATTTCCATTTTATTTACTTTTCTTTCTGTGCACAAAACCTAAAGAGCGCCTCTAGTTTTTCCCCCCCCCATCATTTTCCGTCGTCCTTCTGGGCCCTGCAATCTGCAAAATGAAGCGAAAATGTTCCTAACAAGCACACACACACACCAGCCCGGCACTTTCCGTCATAGTTAGACCCCCCCTCGCCCCCTTTTAGTCAACTTTCAACCCCCTTTTGCCCCTTTTGGGCAAAATGCGGCGCTAAAAATGGCAAAAATTACGCGCGCGCTGCCTCCGATGCTGTTCAAATTGAATTAAATCAAAGCAAATTGCCAACAACAAATAACCTTGAAGCTCTTCAAGTAACCCCGCTGCTCGTAACCCCCCGTTTTTGGCATCCTCCATTTAATTGAGAATTCCCCCGCTCGAGTGTGTGTTTGTCTCCATGGAAAGTGTGAAAACCGCCACGAAAGAGAGGTGGTAACAGGCGAAGGGGCTAATTGGAAACTATATCACGAGAGATTCCCCACGATATATAAATATGTATATATACGTGTGATATGTATCTTTAGATATATGTATGTGCAAATATGAACGGGATGCAAACATTGCCGCAATTAACACCAGGAAGAACAAGCAACTAGCAACTATGAGAGATTCTGGAGTGGAAGCTTTAACTTTAACATTAAAAATGGTCCTATAAACTTTTCTAAGAATAAATCCAAAGAACTTTGGGGGAACTTTTAAGGATTTCTTATCCTTGAATATTTATTGATCAAGTTTTCTTAGAAATTCAAAGAAAATAAGCAAAGGCACTATTCATGAGAAAACTTTGTAAAGTCCAAGGGGTGTTTATGATTCAGGAAACATGAGTCAGGAAGTGCTGCGATTGGTAAGTAAATACGATAATCATATCTGCACAAAAAAATGTTAAGATTATTATTACAAAATTTCTGGGAAATAAAAAAAGCTAACCACATGTTAAGGGAAGAAAAATAAATAAAATAAAGATTAGCAAAAATAAGGAACAATATTAAGACAGACAGCAGAAGAATTAAGATTTTGAAGACCTGAAGAGGGGTTTTGGAGTTTTTACCTTAACATTAAATATAATAAGCTACTTTCTGTTAAAAAATAACTAGATTTTTTTATTTTTAATACATAATCTTCCCTTTCCCATTTTCCGATTAAGTTTTCTCTTTATATTTTTGCGTGGGTAGGACGGGGACTAGTTTCCGCTCTTTCACAGTTTCCCCCGCCCCGCCGTCCAGGTCACTAGAATGTTTATTGATGAAAAACCAGTTTTCCCAACTCCTCCCAACTTCCTGTCTCCCCCCGATCCCCGATTCCCGATTCCCGATCCCCGGGAGACAACAGTTACACACACTCGTAATAAATGCATAAATATGAGGCGATTTGGGTTGGGGAGCAGCCGACACAACAGCTCGCACAGAGATAGAGTCGTCGTTTCCGCTTTGTCACTTCGCCACGGATCTGGTATATTCCATATTCTCTCTATCCCTCCAAGTGCAGCTCCACACCCAATCTCTGTGGCGATAAGAAAGGGCCGTAGGGGCAAAAAAAAAAGAAAGAAAATCAAAAGATTGCTGGACGAACGAACGCACGGAGCACAGTCAAGGTTACATTGGGTTTTTTTGAGATAAGGAAAAGTGCAAAAGTCTCCCTAGGATTCGTAAGGGAACTGTCGCTTCCTTAGACGATATTTACACGGAGGAAATTATGGGGTACCTTTAAAACTTTATCTTTATCTTTAAAGTTTTCAAGCAATTCGGTCAAGAAAGAGCTTTTAATATATTACAAATAATTATTACAAACTAGGGATAACTATTCTTTTATATAACAAGAGTTATTACAAAAAGAGCGCTTAAAATTCCCAAGTACGAATTTTTGTACTCTCGCCATGAGATCTTTGTGTGCTCTTGCAAAACAAGGGAGGGTTAAATATATCCTGATGTGGTTTAAATATAATTTAATTAATTATTACTCAGTAAGAAGTAACTATTCTTTTATATACAAATTATATTACAAAGAGAGCTCCTAAAATTCCCAAGTACGAATTCATTTACTTGCATAATGAGAATTTTGTGTGCCCTGGCATATGAAGAAAGATCCAAATATATCCAGGAGTGCTTTAAATATAATATAATTACTTATTTCGAAATAGGAAGTAACTATTTATGTATAAAACAAAATTTATTACAAAGAAAGCACCTAAAATGCCCAAGTACGAATTTATTTACTCGCTTACTGAGCTTCTCTTCGGACAGAGATCTGTGTATATATATAAACCTCTCGATTTATGTGGTTTAAATCAGCCTAGACCTGGAGTTCATATATTCTTTATATTTTTATGTATATTTTTCCCCAAGTGCAGTCACAGGAAACCAATCCGACACAGACCAAACATAAAACCCCGAGCCAAGAGCCAAGAATCGTTTGGAGTTCGGCCCTGTTTGCTTGTCCCCCCTGAATAAATACAAAAAAATATATATATATTGAATGGATGCAGAGGCAGAGAGGTAGAGGAAGTGGAGGAAAAGGGGCGTGATGTTGACGTGGCATAATTTCATATGCTAATCCAGTAGCGTTGTTCCGTGATGAATTTCCAATGTGGAGCGGCGACGATCACCGGCGGCGACTGCAATCGGAGAAGTCCAGCAAAGACTCCGTCTCCGTCTGCTAACAAAAAATCCAATTACGATCAGCTGAGAGTTCGGGATCATTAACTCGGATCGAATCTGAGCGAGGGAATGGGAATGGGAATCGCTTTCTGGCTAATTCATTGAAAGCTGAAACTTGCTGTGTGTGTGTCTGTCTTGTGGCCAAGAAGAAATTCGAGAGGCCCACGCAAAACTTTCACACCACAGCGGAACACAGGGCAGGAGAATCCCCGCCGCCAGAATCCAAATAAACCACAAAACAAAAGAGGCTTTTGGGGGGAAAGAAGAGAAGAGAGGAGAAACCCCAACGGAATCGAGTAGATTTCCGTGTAGCTGCGGTGAAAAGGTGGGTGGCTGATATACATGGATATAAAATAAAAATAAAAATAAAACCAGATGGGAAGCTAAACAAAAACCAAAAATACTGAACTTGAACTACACTCCAAATACTCGGGCGCTAAGCAAAAATTATAAATGCTTCAAATGGCTCACGAAATGCCCGATTATGGTGTCATTACCTGTCCCGTCTCGTATATATCTCTGACGACATTAGCTTGGAATGTAAGTTTGTAATTAATAGTTGGAGATGAAGTCACTACGTTCTAGGATTTAACTAGTAGCTACTTTTAAACAAGGTTTTTTATATAATAAGTAAAAAAAAAATAGATTTAACTCCGCAATAATCTTGGACTGTAAAGATCCAATGATAAAAGCAGTTATCTTTTAGGTTAAATATCTTTGTCTCTTAATAACAATAGATCTTTTAATATTCCTTAGCTTTTCGGAGGATTTTAAATAGGTTTTTTACACAAAAATCTTTTCTAATTCAATTCCTTTCCTGAACATTATTTTCCAGAGTTTATAGACTGTAAATAGAAGCATATACTTGCTCTTTTCCTACTTTCCCCTCTGTTTATCAGATTTTAAAGCATTTTAAATAGGTTTTTATGTATGAAAATCTTCCTTTTTAAAGAATTAATTCAATTCCTTTCTTATGCCATTATTTTCCAGATTTTATAGACTGTAAATAGAAGCATATACTTGCTCTTTTCCTACTTTCCCGTCATCAGTTTATAACCCTTACTCAGACGATGGCTTTTACGATATGAATAGTTCCATATTTACCACTCAACCGCCTTTCGTTTTATATCCCCACTCTTTCCATTTTCCATTTTTATATTCCGAATTCATTTTTCGATTTCGGTGGCTCGCGCTGGGTGGTCGCCTCTTCGATGGGACTTGGTCAGCATCAGCATCATCAAGCTTCTTCGAGGGGTAAACACAGGCGCAGAAAAAATAAACACCGAGCAGGAGGCAGGACACATTCCATTCCGGACGTTCCCGCAGTGCAGTGCGACTTTATTCCGAAAGATACAGATACAAAACCATCTGTAAGTGGGCACAACACACAGCCAAAGACACATCTGGCAAATGTGAGGGCAGCTGTCTGTCTGCCAGTCAGCCAGCCAGGCTTCGGAGTGGGAATAACAATCGAAATGGGGACTGAGGAGAATGGGAGCTGAAGAATGAGAATCGGAGGAATCTGGTCCTGTTTTTCCTTCGTTTTTGTTATTCCAACAGCAGACGGCAAGGGAGACGGAGACGGAGACGGGGAATGACCCAATCACAGACAGATTGCAGTTTGCATAACATAACCCACAACCAAGTCCCACCAAGCGCCTGTGCCTGGGCCTGTGAAAGCGTTGACGCAGCAGTCACAAAAGGTTGACAATCATCCGCCCGAGATATACATATATATAAAGAGGTATATATACGTTGGTACGTATGTGCAATCTGCATAAAATGCTGGGCTAAATATAGAGCAATCTGTGGAGTAAGCCCAACTGAACGGCTGATGGGGCTTTGCCATGAATACAGTAATGCCAGAGGAAAGATTGAGAAAGCCTTGGGATGATCCGGCGGTATTTCTTTTCTTTTCTTTCTTTTTTAATCATTTGGCAAATGGAAAAGTTGAGAGATTGCTGCATGCATTTTTAAGAAACTAAACTTGGCTTTTCCAATTTATGGAAAAGTGACATCACACTTTTCTCTGAGAGAACTCACAAATTTTAATGAAGAAACCAGACTAGATAGTTCCGTGCCCAAGTCCCATCATTTCCCTTTGCATTTTTTCCATTTTCAAGTCCCAGGCCGCGTTTAATTTTAGCCCAATCTATGGATTCATCTGCCCTATGCGGGTCCCTCACCCTATTTTCGTTTCCCAACACCCCTTCTTCACTATCCCAGGGCACCCGCACTACCATTGAGATATATACATATATATATATATATATATAGAGAGAGAGAGATGGGGTTGTACTGTCATTGTCCACGTCCGCCAAGAGCTGAAGGTTGAATTGATCATCGTCATCGCCATCGCCAGCGTCATCGAGCGAGCTCTGTAATCAATGCAATGAGTGCTTCTCTGTGAGCTGGGATTGCACGGAATTGGGTTTGGTTCGGCGGCTTCTTGGTTCCCCTCGAGGATAGATGGCTTGGGCGTCGATAAGGCACTGAAGGACCTGCCGCGGCGCTGGCTCGAGTGTTTCTCGCATCCCGACCGTAATCCAAAGTGATGTGAGTCAGGCTAAAAGCTAAAACCCTGCGACGACCCAAAAGCCCTTTCCCATCAATTAGCCAGCATTTTCACTTGGCGAAAAATAGGCAGTCTCAAGGCAGAGAGAGAGAGAGAGAGAGATGTGTTACAAACGGTTGCCAAGCGCATTTTGTATGAAAATTAAGCTAAACTTCAAAAATTAATTGCGACTAAACTAAGAGCGTCCCCAACATACTTTTTATACCCAAATGTATGTTGAAACACCCCCTATCTATCTATCTTTTTAATTTCTGGAAGGGGCCCGCCTTACATAAATTTACCCTTTTTTTAGTTCTACTAATTACGATTAATAACATTGAATTAATAATAAGCTAGACTTAGTATTTTTTAAATATTCTTGGTACCTTATTTCTTCTTCTCTATTTATCCATGACCTGACCTCCCTCAGAATATAACCTATTTATCTCTTAGTTGAGGCTAAAACCAGTTGGGAATCCTAGCTTCAATTAGAGTTAGAAATATTTTTAAAATATCTTTGGTACCTTCAATCTTATTTTTTATATATCCATGAACTAAGCTTTCTCAGAACTGAACCTATTTATCACTCAGTTGAGGCTTTAACCAGTTGGGAATTCTAACTTCAATACTGTCAGCAAGAAGCTCTTTCTAACTAAAACATTTTTTTAATTAAATTTATAAAACAATTATGAAACAATTACAATTACAATTATTTTCGCTTATTTTTTAATAAATTTCCTATCAATAAAATCCTTATCTCTAATCTCTGAGTTAAAATAAACAAGTTCAGGGGTTAATTTTCTGAAAGTGCACGGCTTTCGACTTTTGCTGACGCGCGTAAAAACTACGCCCCGAAAACCAGGAGACCCCCCCCTGCCCCACCCCCTTTCTTCCTTCCTTCCTTTGGTGCTGCAGCCTGACCTACATCCACGTCCACGGTTCAAATGCAACAACAACAAGAACAACGATGGCAACGCATCGGCGAAAAACACACAAAATCAGCAAAAAGAAAAACCGAAGCCGTAGCTCTGCGCCAGCTGACCTGAATTTTCGCACTCGCACACACACACACACGCACGCACGCTGGAAGCCGGCATTTTCCACACAGCATCAGGGAAATGGGTGAGGCGGGGAAAAGTCTGCTAATTTTAATCAAATTTTCCCGCTGGGATTTTAGCAATGATTTCTGAAGAAAGGGATGCAAAACGAAGGGGAAAAAACCCAAACTGAACCGAAAAGGAACTCTGAATTTGCATATGTTGATTGGGAGGGGGGGGAGGTAGGTAGGAAGAAGCCGGTTAAAAGGGCGTCGTCCTTTTGCTCATACTCCTCCATCTATTCGTGCTCCCCCCCATTCTCTTTACAAAAATAATAGCGGTAAAGATGTGAGGGAGATAAGGACATGATCGCTGGTCAGGGGCGAAACAAAGGAAACAAAAAATAGAATGAAAAGGAGAAAGGAGGAGGTAGAAGGGAGAATAACAAGGGAAAAGAGCCGAAAAAGGAAGCCGGAAGTGTGCAGCTGCCGCCCCCTCTCCAAAAATGAAAAACCCCCCTCTCTTCTCAGGCCCAGAGGCGGCGTCACATGTAGCGCACATGGCGGGCACAAAATGGAATTGGCACAGCTGCAAATGCGAGAGAGAGCAAGAGCAAAAGAGAGAGCAGGATACAACGAGAGGCTGCACATGGCCGAAGCGGAACAGAGTGGAAACGGAACGGACAATGGAAATTGAAATTTATCCACGCGTTTTTTCCACGCTCCCTTTTTTTTCGGCCCTTTTGTCTTCCTTTTATGCAATTGCAGGTAAGAAGAGAAAAACAAAAAAAAAAGACGAAAAATAAATGAATAGAAAGGAAAAGAAAAGAAAAGCGAGGCGAAACAAAAGACACAAAAACACACAACGAACTGAAATTCCAAAATAGATGCGACTTAAACTCAAAACTGAAGACTGAAGAAACTGAAAAACTCGAATCTCAAGTGGCGGGGCTCGAGACTCAAGTGGCACTTGGAATAACTGAAAAAGGAGGCAAAGAGGAGGCGCTACATTATGCCCATTATGTCTAAGTATCCCATTAAATATGCGTACACGTATAGGAGGACACCATGGTTAAGATACTAGTTCGGATCTTTGTTTATAATTCCCGGGGCAGAGTGTCTGGGAATGTCGTCGTGCCCTCGGGGATTTCCCTGTTAGCATCTGTTCTAGCGTTTGTTTAATTCCAAAAAACCAATTGAATTCCAAAACAAGCTCCTAAAAATAGGTACAATTTTGGTTTTAGGGATTGCACTTTCACCTAGATTTGATAAATCTATTAAGATTTTTTTTTATATCCTTTATAGAGCAAATTATAGACTAAAGGAACACAAATTAAATACCTTGACGACGTTTTTCCATTTTTCCTAAGAAGTATGATATATTTCTATTGTTCTTTAAGATCTTTAATGCTTAAATATTGGTACTAAGTTGAGTTATGTTATATTATCAAATTTATGATTCAAAAATCATTTAACATAAATATTTTAGATTCTCCTATCAGTTCCCTCTCTTGAATTCCATCAGTTCTATAAGAATTATAATTTCTTGGTGATTTTAAATAGTTTGAAGGGTCTACTTGGCTTAGTTATCCGACGCAAGCTATGATAATTCAGTTAGGGTAATTCCCCTTTCCCCTATAATGCATTTCTAGCCCCAAAAATTCCCAAATCTCCGTTATCATCCCGTTAACCGTTACCTTTCCCGTTATCGGTTAAGGGGCTTAAGAGCGGTGGTACTCACCTCGAGGTAAACATCGCTGTCCGGATTGAAGGTGTCGTTAACCCGACGGAATGTGTAATTCACGTGCGGAATCGAGTGCAGGATTTTGACGAGAATACTTGGTTGTTCCATTTTTGTTGCTATTGCTGTTGCTGCTTCTGTAGGTGTAGTTGTAGTTGCACACACACATGCACACTCGCGGCCACAAAGGAATATAAATCGCTCTCCTCCCTTGCGCTCTTCCTCTTATACTTCTTCGTTTTTTGCGGGTGGGGGCGTTTCTGTGTGGGGTATTGTGTCTGTCGGTGTGCGCGGTGCGTCTGCGTGTGTGTGTGTCTGTGTGTGTCTGCCAGCGAAGGACGTCGCTGCTCTTGACGTCACAAAACGCCGCCGCCGCCGCTGCTGCTGCTGCTGCTGCTGCTGATGCTGCTGCTGTTGCCCGAGAGAGATAGAGACACGGCACGGCTGCAAGAACAAACAAGAACAAGAGAGAGCACCGTTAGGAGAGAGCAAAAGAGAGCAGCAAGCCGTGTGCGGGGGAGAGAGTCCTGCCAACAAGCAATGGCAATAGCAACAACAACGCATGCTCTCTCCACTCTCTCTCTCTCTCTCTCTCTCTCTCGCTTTTAGCGCGTCCTGTCCGCTGCTCTAAATTTTCACTTTCACTTTTCACACACCCAAAAAAAAAAAACAAGACGATGAAAAATCCTGAATTGCAAAAACTGCACTGCTCTTTGGTTGAACCAACAAAAGGGGAAATGACACAATCAATCCACTCTATCACACACTCACAAACATACACACAGCACACATGCAAAGCCCGCCTGCGGTTTGTTTTGATTCCGCAAAAATACAAAAAAAAAAAAGGAATTGGGAAATGTGCGAAATTTAGTATCAGGCCGAAAGGGTTATCATCGGCACATGTTATACGTGATTCTTTTTTTTGTTTATTCCTTAGCACACCACCGATCGCGGCTTATAATATATATTTATAGGACGAAATAGAACCTCGTTTAAATCGCGAGTTCGGGGCGTTGTTTCATTTACCGTTCCGTTTCGTTTCCGACTTGTTCCGATTCGCGAACAACCGCCTCCTCCACGTCCTGCTTCGTCCTCCCCCTTCCTCCACCCAATTCTAACCGTTTGATGTTAGCAAAAAAATAATATTTATCAAAATATCATGATATCAGCGGCGGTTTCTTTCAGCTTTTGCACACATAAACGAATATCCTCGAAATATCCGCGGATACTTCTTGACCCGGCGATTTCTCGGACACCGATGGCTGCTACACGACTTCCGACTTTCTCCGCGGCGACCGACGTTTGAAATAGGTCTGAATGGTACGTTGGAGCTGTCACAATATCATTCCAAATATCGATATATCGAGTATCTGAGAGATTCGAAAAGGCTGCCGTGGACAAGGTTGATGTCTTTGATGAAAAGGTGGAAAAAGTGGCTGAACAAATTTGTACGTTTTTCTGCAATATTAGCTTATACTTGTCCTTAATGTGTGAATTTACAGAAAAAATAGATTGTCTACTAACACAAAGATTAATATATTAAATATCAGATTGAAACTATACCAACTAAAAGCCATAAACTGTTATCCTAGTTCAAACAGCGCCCCTACGAATATCGAATGCCACGACTATCGATTGCTTTCCCAGCTCTGCTCTAAAGTGCAATAACAAAGAGAGCGACTTTTCATTCGCAGGCGCTCTCCCACGCTCAGCCTTGCTTCCTGCAAGAGAGCCAGCCCAGTGGGGAGGCAAAGAGGGAGACATGACAGTGATGCCAATTTTGCCAGGCTATTTTTTCTGATAGATTAACTCTACTTTTTAAGTGCAAAATATGTTAAAAATGAAAAAGAAGTAGAGTTTCAAAAACTTTTACAAAAAATCCGTATATGTAGCTTTTAATACAGAGCTGGCCTGATTTTCAGTTGCTAATCTGTCTATTTCCTATCCTAAAATCTTCTCAACACTTTCAGCGGCTAAGACCTGAGCTGCGCTCTCGTGTGCTCTGTAAAAGAGAGCATTGGAGGCTGAGGTCCTACACGACTTGTGGATCCCTTATACTTGGCTTTTAATTCAACAATCTAATATAATTGAAATATTTATATTTGTAAATAAAACAAAGTCTAAAGGACTCTGGAAGCCCATCATAATTATTGTCGATACCCCTTTACCCCACACATTACTTTACTTTTAAGATATAAGCCCCACGCTGAACGAGTAGGGTGCTCCATCTTTCGGCTTCCCTTTGACTCCGATTAGCGGAATCGAGAATGGAGCTCAAAAGACGTGGGAGGAGGAGTAAATGGACAGTTGTAGCGTAGTCCAAGAAGTAAACAAGAAGGAGGAATAGAGATAACGCTAGTTGGCTTATTTCCTTACTTCTTTCCTTGTCTTTACTTTTTATATTATTTGATTTATTTTCCCGAGTAAATCCAAAGTGCAATGGCAATCTGGTTTCTTTCTCTTTCTGCTGATTTTTCAATTTTTACATTTTCCAAGAGTCTCTCTCTGTGTGTGCCAGTTGTCTTCCTCTTGTTTGTTTCTTTTTTTTTTGTATTTTTTTATTGTATGAGTAGTTTTATCAAAGTCAAGCAAAACGAGTTTGCCAGCACAGAAAAACTTAAAACAAAAGCAAACGGCGACAGCAACTAACAAGAATAACCACTAACTGGTGGCTAGGGGGCGGTGGTGCATTGGATACCCTACCCCTTCACTCGTTTCTCCTTCCCCGCCTCATTCTCTCATTATACCCTTGCAGAGGGTATTATAATTTTGCCATGATATTTGCAACGCAGTGAAGGAGGCATCTCCGACCCCATAAAGTATATATATTCTTGATCAGCATCACCAGCCGAGTCGATCTAGCCATGTCCGTCTGTCTGTCTGTCCGTCTGTCTGTCCGTCTGTCTGTCCGTCTGTCTGTCCGTCTGTCTGTCCGTCTGTCGGTTTCTACGCGAACTAGTCTCTCAGTTTTTGAGCTATCGGGCTGAAATTTTC
>VNJW01015113.1:0-61486 GCA_008042615.1 Drosophila auraria | reverse complement strand
TCAATTCTGATTGGTACACCACCATTTGTTTGCCTGAAGTCTTCGGTGAAATTCGAAAAACGAACAAGGGAAGACGAATCATTGTGCACCATGACAATGCGAGTTCTCACACATCGGCTCAAGCCAGCGCCTTTTTGACTGGCCAAAACGTCGAATTGATGGGTCATCCGCCGTACAGTCCTTACTTGGCACCAAATGACTTCTTTTTATTCCCTCACATCAAGAAGAAAATGCGTGGTCAACGATTTTCGTCGCCAAAAGATACTGTTGAAGCATTCAAAAACCATGTTTTTGAGGTGTGTCAATCAGAGTGGAAAAAGTGCTTCGAAAATTGGTTTGAGCGCATGCAAAAGTGTGTAAATCTTGATGGAGAATATTTTTAAAAACAATAAAACTATTTTCCTTAATAAATATTCGTATTTTCATTATTAGGCCAGAAATATATGTAGCAGCCCACGTATATATTAAAACAAAATATAGCGTTATTTGTATTATTTCGACTTAAGTGTTAAAAAAGTATATTTCCCATTTTTTCTAAACCTTTAAACTGTCATAAAAATCATGCACCTTACGCACCTACCTTTCCAGTTAACAATTAAATGACACAGTCGCCATCTTGTACGATTTCATTTATTAAGTTCACTGTCTTTTTGTATCCTTAGTAACATTTACACATTCATAAAAAATATACGTAAATCATCATTACCATTATCAGCTCCTTCGCTTGTATGTTTGATCGGTTTAATTAACATATAAGTTAAGTTAAATAATTTGTCTGAGATTAATGATAATAATACGCGACGCCTTGATCCTTCAAAACACACTTGGTGTGCGACAAATACATATATAATGTGTGTGTGTATAATCAAAAAGAAATATAATCAGGAATTACAATAATAATTACAATAGTTATGTATAATTTAAGCTTAAGTGCCGAAGCACTTTTTGAGGAAACAGAACTAAGCGAAAAACTGCCTTTGCTTGCTGCGGCAAAGGACAAATCAAATAAAAGGGACAACCAATAAGTTTATTCAGATGTCATTGTTGATTGTAGTGGTTGTGTTGTTGCTGGTGCTACTGGTTCTACTGCTGCTGCGGCGGTGCCGGCTGTGGCTGCGGCGCCAGGCGATTAATGAATCCAATTCCTCCGCGAATGATCTTGCCCACAGCTGGCGGCGAGCGGGCGGCCAGCGCCTCAAAGGTGATGCGCAGCTCGGCGAAGGCAGTGCGCGGGTAGGGATTACGACGCGAGCTGTAGCGCATCACCAGGTAATGATAGTAGATGATGGGGGTCATTAGGCCAGCGTGGCTCCTATAGGTAAAAATAGATATATAAATAATTATTCATCTAAAAACAGCGCAGATCTCTCAGATTCACTTACATAAATGTCAGTACAATGGCATAGGGCATGATGAAGATTTCGCAGAATGCCGTGGCCTTTAAGATGTTGGCTGCCTGGAACTCCACAATCGAGATGATAAAACGGGCACCCCACCAGGAGTTCTGGCCAATCAGCTACGAATACAAATACGATCAAGTACAAATATTACAAAAATATAATTTCCAGTTTACATCGAGAAGCTTGAGCGAGTAGCTGGAGGCATGCAGCACCGAGTAGAGCACCACTGGTATGAGCACCAGCAGTGATGGCCTGATGTTGAAAAAGATCAGCGAGTACATCATATAATGACACGAGTCTTCGGCAAACAGTCGGGCGAGAAATTCGCGGCTAAACGAGAACGCTGGCACTCGCTGGTGCAAGCGTAACGCCGAGATGGCCGCATTGGCCAGCAAAACCTTGCTAAACGAACTCTGTTGTGAACTGCAAATAAAATTAAGTAATTAGTTAGTTCATAGTTTTTAGCATCTGCAAATAATCTGCTAAAACTCACGTAAATATGGGCAATACATAGCTGACGGTAAAAAAGATGACCAGCAGGCGCAGGGCCCACAGTGCCGAGTCGATGCGGTTCGTTTGGAAATGCTGCAAGAGCTTGGCCGCTCCATTTTGTGTTTGTGATGACTGCTGCGGCGGCGTTTCCTGTTGCTGCTGCTGCTGCTGTTGTTGTGAGGAGCTCTCGGAGCTGTTCTCGGCGCTGTCAAAGCGCGGTTGGTCGGTAGCTGTGCTCATGATAATTGCAGCTTAAGTTGCTCGCTGTTTCCGTTGGGTTTATGTAGGTCAGTTCTGAAGTGGGATTAAGACTCATTAATGTAAGCTTCCCTGTAATTTCACTTTTCCCCGAGAATCCCTGTTAAGTTAACATTACAACTGTAAGACATCCCTGTACTGTAAGTAGAGCCTGGATCTGCGAAAATATACCGTTCTCCTCCTGAGAAGGGCAAAGGAAAATGAAAATGTTTCTGAACATCGTTACCTGGCTACTTTTCTTTTTATTAAGTCTTATTGCATACACAATTTCGGTTTTAGTTCTGAAGTAGAATTAAGACTCGTTAATGTAAGCTTCCCTGTAATTTCACTTTTACTCTAGAATCCCTGTTAACTTAACATGTAAATTGTATGACATCCCTGTACTGTAATCAAAGTCTGGATCTGCGAAAATGTACCGTTCTCATTCTGAGAAGGGCAAAGGAAAATGACAGAAAATGTTTCTGAAAATAGTTACCTGGCTATTTTCTTTTCTTTTAGGTCTTATCGCATCAAAAATTTCTGCTCTTATCTAGGCAATGCGAGGGCACCGATAAGCCGAACCCAAAGCTACCGCGACCTTATCTAACTTGGGTGCGAGGGTTTGCAATTGGCCATCACTTAAAATTCTTCACCTTTTCACTGCTTTGTGCTGAAACTAACTCTTTAAACTTACTGAAACTGCAAAGTTCTGTAAACTTAATGGAAGTTACTCCTAAACAGAGTTGGCTTTTTTATAGGGCCTCCGAGTGGTCGGCCGGTCCGCTGTTTAGGCTAAATTGAAACTCCGTGTCTCAGCTGTTAAACCAGTCAAATGGAAAGTTGCAAGCGGCGCACACGCCCAGCGAGGAGGAAGGCGTGTGCCGAGGCGTTTTAATGTTAATGTACAAGATTATGATTTGGGCACAATTACACAGGCGGAGAGCTTTGCATACAATGAATGCCAGAGAAAAAGAAATCGTTATGGCAGAAGGGAAAACGGCAAACGGCTATAAGTAAGTGATCTTAACTGCTCGTGTGTTTCTTGAACCTTTAACGGGGTATTGTTCCGCAATAATACTTATTTCTGTGCCAGCGAGTTTATGACGCACCGCAAAGATTTCAATGCGGGCTGCACTTACAAAACTAAGTAACTAATAAACTAACCACACTGCGCATGTGTTACGAAATTCGGTCTATAAGCACGAAGAGCCAACACAAACAGGTGGCAGCAGCAGCAGGTGTGGAAGGGGGGTAAGCCACAGACAGCGACGGCGCAGCGCGGTCACTATGTATGCCCTATGTACGTGTACCTGGACATTAGTAACTGATAAGCCCTGGGTCATTAGATGCCATTTAAAATGCAGGACGACGAGGGCGGTAATATCGATTTGAATATGCATGGCCGGGGGTCCTTCGAGGGAACTGGGTCAGCCCTTGACTGGCTGAATAATTATAAGTGCCCCCGAAAGCTATTTAATCTTATGAAAATTTTGTGAAATATGATGATATTCAGTACATATACATGACGTCACATGGCCGGTCAATTTGGGCGGATAAGAACACGTCAGACATACCCAGCAGCAGGTGAAACGCAGGAGAAATGGTGGGAGTGAGAGCTTGCCAGTCACTAAACATTAAAATTTTACTAATAATCCCAGATCGCGGTGACACAGCAGAATAGGGAGCGCGCTCAAAGTGCAGTGGCTAAGCTGAGTTAACTACTGGCTTCCCGAAATTGATGAATGCTTCCATCCTATTGCAACGTGAGGGGGAATGGTTACCCGCATATATTCACAGCACTTCACTCAAATTGGGCCAACTAGTCGCTGCTCGCTATCCTTAGCACTTTTATATCTGAAATCTGGCACTGCGACGGATGGGAAGAGCTGGCCCAGGTAGTATATTTTCCACCTCTCCTCCCACATATATTTCAAACGCGCGTTTCACTCACTTCACTTGGTTCTTGCAGATGGTTTGCTTTTTGTTGAGTTTACAGACGACCACGCCGAACTTACCTTTTTGACTGAAACAGCCCTGTGTGTCTCTCTCGCTTTTTGGTTATTAATTAATAAAAAAAATTGTTACACGTAAATTAATACGTCCTGGTCTTTGCTCTACGTGCGTACGATAGACTTCCAATCGATAGAATGAACTGGCTCGATAGAAATGAACTCGTTCACGCGTGGAACTTACTAGTGTCAGCAGTACACATTATTGTTTAACTTTGGGTCGGCTTTTTGTCGGCAGCTCTGAGCTCTTTTAAATTAAAGTAATATATCTTTATCATCTTTTATTTCATAAGGTTAAACTAGGGTTTTGGACTAAACACAACTCTAGTGTAAACATGTCAAAAAAATACTTTTATTATCGATATTTTCATCGATGATTTATCACCTCTATCGCATTAAAACGCACATTTTAGCTTAATTTTAATCTTAATAATAACTAACTTGACTCTAAAATGGACGACGAAATTACGCTACCCGCCGACACATTGGCCATACTTAACGAATTTCTAGCGGAGCGTTCGAAGCGCGAAGCTGAGGAAAAAGATCGGATTGTCAACAAGACCGGCAAAGATGCAGTTTTCGAAGAAGATTGGGCAAGAAGATAGAAGATTGATATTTGTAAGCCCAATACTGATTTGCGACTACTGCAGCAACTCAGCCAGTTCTGGTACAGCACGCAGACCAAGCATACAGTGCGGGACGTTGTGAGAAAGCTTCTGGAGGAACGGAAGGCTGATTCGGGGGACAATTTTCGCATAGCTCTCCTTTCCTGCCCATCCCTGTACAAGGACATCAAGGATATCCATGACCAGGGTAAGTACAAGCTTATGTCTGATGATTTGGTAATTAATCGCCTGTTTCTTCAGTCAACATCTTCGAGTATGATCAACGGTTTGGTGCCTACGGCAATGATTTTGTGTACTACGACTTCAACTGCATAGATAACAATCCGGACTACCTCAAGGAACACCACATGCAGTACGACCTCATAGTGGCCGATCCGCCCTTTTTGTCCCAAGAATGCATTGCCAAAATGTCCCAGATAATCACCAAACTCCAGCGGGATCCCAGGGAATCCAAGCTGATATTCTGCTCCGGGGAGGTAGTGGAGCCATGGTTAATCGCCTGCCTACCGGTGCACAAGTGCAACTTTCGGCCGGAGCACGAGCGCAATCTGGGCAACGAGTTTGTTAGTTATGCCAACTTTAATTTGGACAATTATATTGAAAATAAATAAGCACATTGCATTCTCGTATGGATCGCGGTGAGGAGTGGTTAAATGCCAGGATGGAATCTCTTATTTTGCACCGACGTCGGCCTCCTTGCGCTGTTGGACCAACTCCCGCAGACCGTCCTCCTGATCCTTGAGAGACTTCTGCAGAAATTCCTTTTTCTTCTCGAGCAGCTCGATTGCCTTGTCGCACTTCTCCTGCTTGGCTTTCAGATCCTCACGCATGTTCTGCACATCGGTCAGCAGGAACATCCGTCCCACGGACTGATATACTCTGAAGCAGAAGAAACAAAATGTGAACATGAAATCCCAGACAGGTTTCTAGGCTTTGAGTCACCTCGTATCGTCGGACAGGCTGCTGGTGCCCTTCTCCGTTAGCTGGTATTTGTGTTTTCCTGTTTTAACCATATCGCACTTCATGTCTATCATGTTGATCTTCTTCGTGGTCTCCAGTTTGTTGATCTGCATCTCTGTGAAGGCCTGTGCATTGTCAGATGGAAAAGCAGATGGCAATGAGAAAAACCCTTGGCAGGCAAGGCGAGGCAAGCACGCGCTTCACGCCGACAAAAGCCCTGGACGCCGGCTGTTCCGTTCGCTCACCTTCTTCAGTTCCATGTCCATTTGTGCCATTTTCTTTGATAATTGCTCCTTCACAGATAAATAGTGCTAAGTTCAATATTTTCAGTACTAATTTTATAAAAATGTTAACACCTGCAGGCTGTGTTTTTTTTTTGTGAAGAAGAAGTGGGCCGACTCGTAACGATAGTATCGATACATAGAAATCGTCGAATAATCGATATTAAATACTTGACAGCTCATTCACACTTCAGTTAAATTGCGTGGAGCGATGATAAAAACATAGTGAAGAATTTTTGTTTTAACAAATAACTTTATTAACTTTCCATATCTCTATCTGCGTAGCTTTGCAACTTCGTACCAAGAATATATATATATATTTTTTTTAATTAGTTAGTAGAGATTGCTGACCAAATTAAAATAATATATGAACATTTATTTTTTAAACTGACAGCACAACCCCCCAAAATCTACAAAAATAAATGAAACAACAATCTGATTTTTTTTTTTTTTTTTTTTCTTATAAACCATATTGGCAAATAAGTAGTTTTTATTAAAAAACTAAACACCACCTCCAAAAACCAGTTTGCCCTCCAGATTTTATGGTACTTCCGACGCACTGATAACAAAAATATGTAAAGGGAAGTACAAGCTCGGCGATCAATCAGTGTATAACGCGCAGAGTTGTTTACGTGTCGTCTTCTTTTTCTTTGCCAACTTCAACAATGTGGTCATAAACGTCGAATCTGTATAAGCCAGCAAGTGCTGGGTCGTCACGCGAACTGAAGAACTTTCAACTAAGACTGCAGCTGGAAGGGTGTCTCTGAAGGGTTCGTCGTCTCGAGATTCCACTTTTGTTTGCTTCCCTCTCCGGCCTCTATTGTTTGCACTTGCTCTAAGCAATTTGAATCGGAATAAAAGGCAAACACGATTTGGAGCACAATGAACATACACACGAACACCAACACGCTGAAGTACGTCAGCCTGCTGATCCTCACGCTCCAGAATGCGGTTCTGGGCCTCAGCATGCGCTATGCCCGCACCCGGCCTGGCGAGATCTTCCTGAGTTCAACAGCCGTGCTGATGGCAGAGCTGGCCAAGCTGATCACATGCCTGTTCCTGGTTTTCCACGAGGAGGGCAAGGATGTGCAGAAATTCGTTCGGACGCTGCATAGGACCATTGTTGCGAACCCAGTGGACACGCTGAAGGTGTGTGTGCCATCGCTGGTCTATATCGTCCAGAATAACTTGCTGTACGTCTCCGCCTCGCATTTGGATGCGGCCACCTACCAGGTGACCTACCAGCTGAAGATTCTCACGACGGCCATGTTCGCGGTGCTAATACTGCATCGCAAGCTGCTCCAGACCCAATGGGGTGCCCTTTTGCTGCTGGTGATGGGTATTGTCCTGGTTCAACTGGCCCAAACGGAGGGTCCCAGTAGTGGCTCGGCCGCTGCCTCCGACGCACCGGAGCAGAACAGGATGTTGGGCTTGTGGGCGGCTTTGGGCGCCTGCTTCCTATCCGGCTTTGCGGGAATCTACTTCGAGAAAATCCTCAAGGGCTCCGAGATCTCCGTGTGGATGAGGAATGTGCAGCTTAGTCTGCTCAGCATTCCGTTCGGCCTGATCACCTGCTTCGTGAACGATGCTGGCAGGATCTACGACCAGGGCTTCTTCCATGGGTACGATCTGTTCGTTTGGTATCTGGTGTTGCTGCAGGCAGGTGGCGGCTTAATCGTTGCCGTCGTTGTCAAGTATGCTGACAACATCCTCAAGGGCTTCGCCACCTCACTGGCCATAATCATCTCCTGCGTGGCCTCCATCTACATCTTCAACTTCAATCTCACGCTCCAGTTCAGCCTCGGTGCCGGCCTGGTCATTGCTTCCATCTTTCTGTACGGCTACGACCCCTCCAAGTCGGTGCCGCCGTCGACGAGTAAGCATGACGACGAGGAGAAGCTGTTGCCTCGCGTCTAGTTCGGAGTCTGGAAACTCAGAATGTTGCACACACAGTATTTGTTGTCCACCACCATTATTCCCATAATTCTGAGGATAAAAGAAGGCACGACGTTATAAGTTTTAACTCTATTTTAAATTTTGTATTTACTGTATATACACAGATCACATATTCTTTCCCATGCAGAATTATTAAATTAAAGCCTCGAACCGGTCGCATATACGAAAGACGTTCCTTTTTTTTCCACATCTTCCCAGGACTTCTTATTGATATTGAGCGTTCAGCAGGGTCTGCAGGCGCTCCCGTAAGGCATCCTCGTTCAATCGGTGCATGCAGAGGAACTGGCCGTTGAGAAACAGAACAGGAATGTCATGCCGAAAGAGCCTCAGGAAACGAACGTTCTCCTTGCGGTCGATGTGAACTTTTTCCAGCCGATACTGGCCAGGAAACTCTTGCTCTAGCCGCTGGACTAGCTCATCGCACATGGGGCAGGGATCGCGCGTGTAGAGAGTGAGCAAGGGCCGGCCGTCAACCTGTTCAATGTTGGGGGCACTGAAACGATAAAATGGGATTTTAAACAAAGAGGTCAAGGAAGGCCATAATAAAACTTACAGCTTTTCGAGAACCATGATTATGGAGCGGCCATCGGGCGTGCCCATGAACGCGCAACCCAGTCCACCAGTGGGTAGAGAGTGGACCATATGCGTCAGTAGGTGGCTGGCAGTGACCTGCTTAAAGTCGTGTGTGCACAGACGGTTGGCGTTCGGTATGCTCTCCGGTACTGCATTTTGGGTTCCCGTGACCAGGCTCCAGGTGTAAATCTCACTGGGAGTGATTGGATTCCTTCCATTCAAGCGGAACATTGACTGTTCATGATCCTGCTCCACCGCAAACTCTCGCAGCAGGGCCAGCGGTTGTAGATGCAGACGTTGTGCCGCCTCTTGGGTGGTCCAGGCTAGGGCGGCAGCTCCTAGGGTGGGTGGAGGCTGCGACAGAGCCTCGTTATCCTTTGCCAGTCGCTTAGGGATCCGAGGCTGATAAACGGGCATCAGTTCGTTGGCCAGAACTCCGTGCTCTGGCTGGACTACCTGACGCCGGGTATCGCCCGTGATGATGCACTGGTCGTATCCGCGTTGCAGGCAGTCCAGCGTCATCTGGAGACCACTAATGGAGCAAATGTCGTCTTGCAGGGCGAGCGTCTCGCCCTTGAAGCCCAACTCCTTGGCCACACTGGAGAGGTGCTTCCTGCACTCGGACACCGGCCTCTTGGAGGACGAGCAGAAGATCAGCTTGTTAAACTCCTCGCGTGGCACAGTGGTGCGTTTGGCCAGTTCGTCGATCACCAACCCCGCCAGCTGCTGCTCCTCCGCTCGGCAGGGTGCGCTCGGCGTCCTAACGGCAGCCGCAATCACCAAGGCATTGTTGTACGATCCGGCGCCCTGGCTCAGTGGACTGCAGTGGCGCATCAAATGCTGCCAGAAGCTGTAAGAAACGTAGCATGGCTAGGAGTTCCCATCTCTGTACATTTGGATAAACTCACTTTTTGCGGCTGAAGAAGCGCACGCCTCCCGGCATATTTTATTCTTTGGGTCGACTAATTTTGGGTGTCTAAAAAAATTACATAGCCGGGGCCTGTTACCTGACTTTGCTTACATTCTGTAAGTTAACATAGGATCGTGCCCTGCATTCCTGTGAATTTTGGGTATATAGGGCAGCCAATACAGAAACAGTTTTGAACATGTCTATTATACATCAAAAGATTATGATATCTATTCAACTAAATAGTGCATTTAATATAAATACAACCAACAACTAACGCATTTGTTATAGCTAAGTACTAGTTCGTTACTGGTATTTTTTTTATCCACTCAATACTGGTTCCTATACAGGTTTATAAGCGCCGTTACTAATTGCTTTTACACATGCGTCAGTCAGTTTAAATAAATGAATTCTATTAAAGATAAAGATTGATACATACATATATTATTTCAATTTTTAAGAAGATTATAAAAAACGAATTTAAGTATCACTTGTTGAATATGAAACAGCTGTTTCAATACCTGTTGCCAATTGGGCTGTTGCCAATTGGGCTGCAACTCGCTATGATTTTTACATTTATTTTATTAAAAAGGCCGTCCAAATGAGTTCAGAGTGCCAAATACATAAGCAGACCTAAAGCTATTTTCCACTAGTTTTCCCTTATTTTATGATAACATATGCCAGAGTTGCCCTGATACGCTTAGTAGATAAATAAAACAACTCTGGTTTTCTGTTCACTGTTATCCAGCCCTCTGTTAACGCTAAGCCTCACAGCTGATTGGCAAAAATAAAGAAAAGGAAAACAATAACAATAAAGGAGAAAGTTATATTAATTTCGAGCAAACAAAAACTTAAGCAGAGAAACCGGTTATTACACCACAACTTACAACTCATTCGCCGCGGAACGCCTGATAAATATTGCAGAGGCAACCTGGGCTTGCGTCAACTCGAAACATCCAATGGAAGTGACCCTTAAGAAGGCCCGTCTGGTAAAAGATAAAAATGCAGCCAATTCGGGGGACGAGGAGAGCGATGTTGATCCTTTCGGATGGTGGGCCCTGCCGGAGCCGGCGCTTCTCATGATCTTTGAGCAGCTAAGCGTACCCGACCTGCTCCGGGCAAGTCTCTGCTGTCGGCGGTGGAACAGCATTGCCAACGACGACCTGCTCTGGCGCCAGAAGTTCCAGGAGCACTTTAGAGCTTCACCCAGCGTTCCGCTGAAGCCCGGCGCCGAGAGCTGGCGGTCGGAGTATCGTCGTCTGTCCACGCACATACCCTTCGTCCAGGCCCAGCGACTGGGGCCGACGGAGGAGAACCACCAGGGTCACACGCACCAGGTGCTGCATGTGAGCTTCGCCCACAACGGGGAAATGTTCGCCACCTGCTCCAAGGACGGCTATGTGATAGTAAGTGGCTATATGCATATATAGGAGAGAGATTAATCCGTGTTTGCTCCTATGCAGATCTGGAATTCTCATCATCCGTGTACGGAGAAGTATGCGCACAACATGAAGCAGTTCAGCTGGAAGTACTCGCAATACTCACAGTTTAACCAGAGCGACACCTTGCTCCTGGTCTCCGGCGTCCACTTTGGATCGCCACAGTCAACTTCCGGGGAGATTGCAGTCTTCTATCTGGGAGCCACTGAGTCTCATCTGCGATGCCGGGTAGTCAACCGACCGTACGACATCTTCGGCACGTGGTTTAGCGACCAATATCTGATCTCAGGGGACTTGCACTGGCTGGCGCACTTGGTCAGCACGTCGGTTCTGTGGCTAAACAAGGCCAATCAGGAGATCGACTCGGAGCACGTGCCTATCATGAGTCAACTGTACAAATTCTACAATCGGAATGCCAGCTCGGTGCGCGCTATCATGGTGGCCAGGTGCCCATGGCTAGACGAGAGCAATGATCCCTTGTTGGTCAGGAGTGCCACCGCCGGCGACGATGATGCTAACAGGGCGACGCTGCTCTCGCCGCCCAGAAATGATCCGGAGTCTAGCGGGAACCCTTTGTCGCATGCGGCCAGCCTGCGACGAACAAGGAGCGCCACTCCCGAAGAGAACTACTTGCCAGACATCAGCGAGCGTCGTTCGAGGACGCGTCCCGGTGATGCCACCATTCACTACCTTGAGGAATACAGAAAAGCCGTCGCCTCTGTTAATGGTCCAAACGAAGATGACGACGACGACGAGGAATACGATTCGATGGATTTACACGAGGAGTACGACGAAATGGAGAATAGCATACCGAAGTATCTCATCTTTTCGACGGGCTCCAAGACCTTCACGCCACATCAAATCGGTTTCAAGCGCATTGGGAACGTGTACTTCCCGAAAAAGCTAGATCCAGGTCCCACGCTTAAGGAGAGAATAGCTGCCAAGCGGGCTGCCGAACAGCAGCAGCAGCAGACGCCGCGGACCGATCCCGACTGGTGGGACTACGAGTCTGTCAAGGATCGTTTCGATCGGGTGGACAAGGTGATTGATCTGCACGGCCACATCATCGGCATGGCACTGAGCCCGGATCATCGCTACTTGTACGTAAACACGCGTCCATGGCCCAAGAACTATGTCATCACTAATCCTCTCGAACCGCCGCCCATTGCTCAAGAGATAGATATCCATGTCATCGACTTGATGACCCTAAAAAGGGTGGGCAACATGCTGCGTGCCCACAAGGCTTACACACCCAGCACCGAGTGCTTTTTTATTTTCCTTGACGTCTGCGAGGAGTATGTGGCCAGTGGGGCGGAGGATCAGCATGCCTATTTATGGGATAGATACTATGGCATTAGTTTGGCCAAGTTCAAGCACTCGGATGTGGTAAACAGCGTAGCCTTCAATCCGCGCGACTCTCAGATGCTAGTGACCACCAGCGATGACTACACAATCAAGGTAAACATGGAAGTGTTATCATTGCTGAAGTGTTAACAAATGAAATTCATTCACAGGTCTGGCGATCACGATCCAAGGCTAGGGAGTTCAACATCCCCATCAATGTCACCGAGTCTTTCGAGCTCAAGCCTAAGAACTGAGGATGATAATGCCGAAATCAAAATCCCTGTGCCTGCCGTATCCTGTTGCTTTATTGTTTTAAGACTTTACTGGTCGCTGCTAGTTCGTTTCGTGTTGTTAAAGGTTTTTATTAAATGGTGTTCGCCTTACGAATTCCCAGACTGTTTTACCGGCTCTTCAACGGGCTCGGCTGGAGGCGGCCCGGGGTTCACAGCCTGGGCAGATGTAGATGGCTCGTCCGGTAGTCTTGAATTTGGGCAGGAGTCGCCATCGGCGCCGTCTCCATGGTCGTGGTCGTGATTATGACTATGTTTAAGATTCTTCTTTCGCTTTTCGGGATGGCCAAAACAGTGCTCGCAATCTTCGTCATCCTCCGAGGAACTCTCGCCGAAAGCCAAGGGTTTTTTGTATATGCAGCAACCTAGAATGTTTGTAAATGGGTTAGCCATTGCCTCAAGCCAGGTGAGTAAACAGAGATTACACTTGGATTTCTTCCGGTTCATATGCTCGTTGTCAATGACTCCTTCGTGAAATACCACCCGGCGTTCATCCCGCGGCTGCTCCAAACGCAGCTGCAGCGTAGGAGTGGCAGCATTTGCATCCACCTCATCAACTATTTCGGTCCTCGTTGCGGTATTTGTATCATTGTTCGTTTTTTGGGCCATTTTTAACTAAATAAACAACTAATAATGAATGTAGTGCGATTTAACTGTTGTCAGCTGTGGAAGTGGACTATTTTGAAGTCTGGCAGCACCGCCTACCCTTCGGATACATTCATATTGGGGGTACTCCTCTCAACTTTTTGCAGAATTGTCAACGCATTCGGCTATATTCTTTTAATTGAAAAAAAAACTGATATAATTATATTACTGAAGAAAATACCATTTCAAGAATATTAACCTTGAAATTTCAAAATTTTCGGCTGAAACCTTATACAATGGTGTTGAATTTAAACTTCATAACTTCATTAATTAAATTTAAAAAACCAAAAACTCAATCAATCAAATCAATCAAGATCAGCCGAAAATGCCTAAGTAAATTTAGCTGTAAAAAAGTTATATTTTCAGAATATCTTTAGAATTAAGAACTTAAAAAACGGCTGGCAATCCGAAAACAAATACAACGACTCTTTCCAAACTTAAAATGATTAAAAATTAAATTATAATAAAACCTTTAAATCTTTTTATTATAACCAGCAACTTAAAACCCCATGCACCATCTCAGGGCTAATCCGCACACTCAATTGTCGATTCGCACTTACTGGGCGAGCCACTCGCACTCATTGTTATTATTGTGGGACCAGATTTTGCCGACGAGACTATCTTCAGTGGTTGTATCATGGTAGCAGGTAATTGCGAAATAAATAACAATATATAATAATATTCAACTTTTTCTCCTTAGTATCTAGGTATCAATTAATTTTAGAATATAATTAAAATATAATTACAGTAATTTTAGAAATATGTAGGGAACATGGTCACAACTAGTGCACGGAAGCGAAAACATTCAATTACGCGCACATGAATGCCCCTATTAAATATAAGCTCCATAATACTTTGACGATCTGGCAACCGCAAACGTCACATTCAGCTGTCAGTCGTTCGGAAAATGTCTGCACTTGTGCGATTTAATTTGTTAACTAAACCGCAAATTGGTAATTGAATCAATAACAATCCATATTTAAAAGTTTAGCAGTGACATTGGCTTGTACTTAGAGTTGTGGCTATTCTTAAAATAACTTGCAACCTGCAGAAACAAACAATTTGCTTGCAACCAAATTATGTAATTTTTGCGCAAAGCAAAACAAAGATATAGTAGAGGGCTCTGCGCATTTTATTGATTTGCTTGCCATATTTATGCCTTGCAGTTGCGGCTGTGCCGGCCAGCTGCCTGCAGCTTCAGCGGCTCCAGAGCAACCAGGCCCCTCCCCCCGGAACACCGCCGCCACAGACCAAGACCAAGTTCGGTCCTCTGGCCGATGAAGATCGGATCTTCACCAACCTCTATGGACGTCACGACTGGAGGCTGAAGGGCGCACTGAAGCGCGGCGACTGGTACAAGACCAAGGAGATTGTGCTAAAGGGTCCGGACTGGATTGTCAATGAGATCAAGACCTCTGGCCTGCGTGGCAGAGGAGGCGCTGGCTTCCCCAGTGGCATGAAGTGGTCTTTCATGAACAAACCCGGCGATGGTCGCCCCAAGTACCTGGTTGTAAACGCCGATGAGGGTGAGAATTGTCCAATGTGTTTTTAAGAAATTTATTATAAATTCGAATTGTTTGCTCACCAGGTGAGCCTGGCACCTGCAAGGATCGCGAGATCATGCGCCACGACCCACACAAGCTGGTGGAGGGATGTCTGATTGCCGGCCGTGCCATGGGCGCCCAGGCCGCCTACATCTATATTCGCGGCGAGTTCTACAACGAGGCCTCCAACATGCAGCTGGCCATCGCCGAGGCCTACCAGGCCGGTTTGATTGGCAAGAATGCTTGCGGAACGGGATACGACTTCGATGTCTTTATGCATCGAGGCGCTGGTGCCTACATTTGTGGCGAGGAGACGGCCCTGATCGAGTCGCTGGAGGGTAAGCAGGGAAAGCCGCGCTTGAAGCCTCCATTCCCCGCTGACGTTGGTGTCTTCGGCTGCCCCACCACTGTCACCAATGTGGAGACAGTGGCTGTCGCTCCAAGCATCTGCCGTCGCGGGGGTCCCTGGTTCGCCAGCTTTGGACGCACCCGTAACTCGGGCACTAAGCTCTTCAACATCTCGGGTCATGTAAACAGGCCCTGCACGGTAGAGGAGGAAATGTCCATACCGCTGAAGGAGCTGATCGAACGCCACTGTGGAGGTGTCATTGGTGGCTGGGATAACCTGCTGGGCGTCATTCCCGGCGGTTCCTCCACACCCATCATACCGAAGAACGTCTGCGACGATGTGATTATGGATTTCGATGGCTTGATCGCCGCCCAGACTTCGCTCGGCACGGCGGCCATCATTGTCATGGACAAGTCGACGGATGTTATCAAAGCCATTGCGAGGCTGATCTCGTTCTACAAGCACGAGAGCTGCGGCCAGTGCACGCCCTGCCGCGAGGGAATCGGCTGGATGAACAAGATCATGGAGCGGTAAGGATTCGAGATTGTGAGTTATTTCAAGACGAATGTTTATTTTTTTTTGCTTTAGCTTCGTCAAGGGAGACGCGCAACCAGCCGAGATCGATATGCTCTGGGAGATTTCGAAACAAATTGAGGGACACACCATCTGCGCGCTGGGTGATGGTGCCGCCTGGCCAGTCCAGGGTCTTATCCGTCACTTCCGGCCCGAGATCGAGAAGCGTATGCAACTACATGCTGGGCAGACGAAGCGCGCCAGCAATTAAATAATAATACAAATGTAATAGTTAATTTTATTGATTGCTGCTTGGATGCATATATAAAGTGTAAAGTTCCCGAATACTCTCCGCGTTCCTCAATCCAATTTTAAGCTTTTTATATGCTTAACTACGGCCTCAATATCCTCGGCACTTGGCGTGTGGTACGATGGCGGAAAGGTGCACAAACTCAGAGGTCCACCAATTTGACGATCCAGTCCAGGTTGTTCCACACAGCGGGCAGGTATGAACTGATATCTGGAAATTAGTCCCACTTTATATAGACACACCCTTAGCTTTTTTTTGTCAACCTTACTCTCTGCCACTGCAGCTTTGCAGACTGAGGAACAGAATAGCCGCGAGGCAAATCAAACAAGTAGTTCTGAAATCCATTGCGAAATGTAAACCGTAGGCTAATACGATCAATTATAGACTGACTGGGAGCTGACTATCTAAGTTGGGAACATTTCTTCGGGCGGCTGCTACTTGTTCATGCAAATATTATGCAACACCTGGAATGTGTTCAGTCATTTAGGTAACGGCTTGAAGATCATCATCTTATGAATAATTAATGCATAAAAGTTTGGCGGACGGCTGTGGAATATCCCAGCCAGAATGCCGCCTTCATACAGCAATTATAATTCATAACTAACCTCTGTCGATCACACTAGCCTACAAAGGTTTGAACAGGCTTGATTGTATTAAATGCTGGGCCATCCAGTGAAGTGTATCTCTTAGCTCCCAGAACTCACCGTTTCGATTTCGTGAGTGACTCCACATAATCCCACAACACGATTTTATAATTGCAAGTGAGCTTAAAAAAACAAAGCCTCTGAGAGTTTTGTGGGAACCAACAGCTTTTACAAAAGCCTTAATAAGTCAGAAAATAATTTTGATTGGGATTTGAAAAGAAGAAGAAAAATGAGCTCATTTGGGTGAACATGATCACTTGATCTTTTTTTTTTTAAAGAGTTAACACACTCTCTTGTTCATTGATCAGTACTAAGTTGTTAACTGATTAAAAACAGACCATTGAGCACTGCATTTCAACGACAAAATATCCATACGTTAAATATTAGTTTCTGTTAAAGTTTTGCTTTTAAATTAAGCATCGATAAAACATTGATGCCTACTGCCAAAAAAATATCCACCTCAATGATCGTCAGTTCATTGAGTTCATTACCCTACAAAAATGAACATAAATTATTATCTGAACAAAATTGAACAACTGAACAATAGTGAACAATAGACCAAACCTAAAAAAGTGACCAAAAAAGAGCAAGCGAGGACAAATTAACAAAAAAGAGTTAGTGAACAAGAAAGAACAAATAGGAAAACACATGTTCACTCACTCAGTTTAGTGAACAACTCTTTTTCGTTCACTCACTCATGAGCAACCCAACAACAATAGCATCTACCGGATATTAATATAATATCATAATAATGAAAAGGTATGTTTTAAATATAAATTTCACTGTCAACAAATCAAATATTACACATCTTACCCTGAGCCCATCATGTTTTCTCATCTGATAACTGAAACGCTCTCCATATATTTACATAGAAAGAGCGTAAGAAAGAGTACAGCTTAACTAAGAAGACGACACAAGGAGAATTGTAGTATGTAGCATGTATTTATAGTTTTTAAAGTTTCTCTTTTCTTTCAATGCAGATTTTAGTTAAAGTACAAAACGATGACTATTTGTAGAGTTAGCTTAAGGTTTTTATAGCTACTAAGTTTAAAGGCGATAACAACTGCTGCTTCAGATGGCTTTTAAGAAAGTATTCTGTATATATTTTCGAAAGAACCAAATCGTCAATAGCTGTTAACAGATAGGGGCTCGCTCGCGAGCATATAGTATATAAAAGTATAGAAAATAGAAGTGTTATACGGGGTATACGGTGAAGGTGGAAAATGAAACCCGATCCTGTGTCTGATCGTGTGGGTCGTTGTTCACGCATCTGAAACACGCAAGTCTCCGTGGGTCTCTGCTTTCTTCTGCAGAATTGAATTGCACTATGGTGTTCATACTTTCTGAACAATATTAAACATTCTTTCGTTTTCGTTTAGCAATATAAAGAGTTGTGTTGTAGAAATTGGTATATAAGACAATTTTATATAACACTTTCGATTTCGATTTCGCTTTCGCACACATTTATATTAATTTGTTTTAGTATTTTACTTGTTATATGTACATAGTATGTATATGTACCCGTAGTTAATTAGAGTTTAGGTTTACATCGCTTTAAAGGTTTAGGCTTTTGTTTAGTTTGATTCGTTTTGTTTCGTTTCGTTTAACTTGGCTTAAAGCGTTCACTTATTGCTTTTCTATGAGAAGGAACATAGTACAATATTTCTGCTTAAAATACTAGACAACATTTTTAAACAAGTCACTAGAAGAGTTTTTTAAAAAATTTCAGTTTTCTATTTTACTTTACCATTTCTGCTCGTGTTAGTTTTTAGGTTTTAGGTTTTAGGCAAGAGTTGCGACAGGTTTCCGTTGTGTTAATATTGCATAGCTTCAGGCGCACAACATCTTAGTGTAAATAAGCGTCAACTAACTCTGCTATGTATTCTGTTTGTAGGGTAGAAGTCGTAAACACATCTATGTATCTATGCACGCTCTATGTATTGTATATTATGGATTCTGCATTATGTATGTAGGTAGGAAGGTACTATCTAGCCATTGGGTTACCTTTAGAAACATCTAGATAGCTTCCACATGTGGGTTAGGGTTAGAGTTCAGGACTTGGTAACATAGATCGGAATCAGAGCGTTAGTGTTTCATCTGGAGGGAGGCATAGGTAAAAAATATATATATATTATATATATATGTGTATATATATAGTATGTGTATATCAAGTATAGTTTAGTATCACACTAGTAGAGATAATGCGAAGAGGCCTGAGCTCTATACTGTTTCGGTGTCAGCTTAATTAACTTGGGGTTGAAGGCCCCCAGGGCCGCCTCGTTGGTGGAAGAGGGTGGTGGCGGTGCTGTGTGCGTCCGGAAGCGCGACCTCAGGAAGTTCTGCATGGACCGCAGGCGGATGATGGGCGCGCAGGGCGATTGTCGAAGCGAGTTGTGGTTGAGCGCCCAGTAGATCACCGGACTGATGGCCGAGTAGAAGTAGCCTGCGATAAATGGTGGGGAAAAATTGTGGGTCATCCAAATTCTGCTGCCTCATCTCTGAACGCTTAGACTCACCCAGAAGCAGGCTGAAGTAGACAGAGGCCTTGGTGCAGTGCTGCTTGTATCCCAAGTTCTTGTAGAAAATGCAGAAAACATGCGGCGTCCAGCAGACGATGAAGATCACGGCGGAGGCGATGAGCATGTTGGCCAGATGCCGGCGCGAGCGTAGAGTGGACGTCTGCGGCAGCGGAATTCCAGGAGTGGCAGGTCCCCGTCCCGCTCTGTGGATGCGCTGCCGTTGCGAGTGGGCTCGAATCTCCCTCATGGCCCTGTCGGGGTGTCAAAATGGTTAAAAAACACTTCGTACATTCATAAATAAACTGTCTTGTTGGCTACTGAATAGAACTCATAAGCTGTTGTTACAGCTTTGCTTGTACATTTAAGGAATTTTAAAGTAATTTCCAGTGAAGTAGGTTTTAAAAAACAAAAGAGAAATAAGTTTTCTAAATGTTTAAAATCCCCTGAAAAGTGGAAAAGTATCTAACAAATCTTAGAACATCAACTATTAGATTCTGATGCTTGGATCTTATATATTTTAAAGCATACTTTTAGACACCTTTTCAAAAGATTCTAAACTATTGCCATTTCTGCTGTTGCTGCTGCTTTGCTAGTATTTTAAAGCATACTTTTAGACACCTTTTCAAGAGATTCTAAACCATTGCTGCTGCATTGCTTGTACATTGCACGAATTTAAAAGTAATGTCAAGTGAAGTAGGTTAAAAAAAAAAAAAATGAGGAAGTTTTTTAAAGGTTTAAAATAAAATCGCTTGAAAAGTGGAAAAAAATATCTAACAAAATCTCAGAAAATCTGCCATTATATTCTGAATATCTTAAAGCATACTTTTAGACACCTTTACAAAAGGTTCTAAACCACTGCCATTTCTGGGGTTCTCCTGCATATTTTATGCTCAACTCACCTGGGCGATATGGGGTTGCTGGAGCGATAGGAGCCCGGTTCGAGGGCCGATCCCAGGGAGCCGTTCAGACGCGGCTGCAGATTGTGCAGCTGGATGTCCCCCGGGCTGACATTCCCAGTTCCAGTGCCGTTTCCATTGCCGTTCGAGTTCTCGTCCCCCGTTGTGGCGCCACCGCAGGCCGCCTGCTGGGCGTTGGGGCAGCCGGTCACGATCACCATATGCGTCTGGCGGCGCAAGATGGGTATGGGTAGCGGCAGCTCTCCGTGGGCTGCCCGAGCTGTCAGCGACAGGGCACAGAGCTTGCGCCTCACACCGTAATGGTTCAGCAGCACGCCCACGCCTGGCAACACGAACACGGCAATGGTGTGGGTGAGAATGAAGGACACGAACATGGCATTGGTTCCCAGGTCGGAGGTGCAGCTGATGCTAACCGGGTTTGGCGTGGTGCTTGCACCCTTGCCACGACCTCCTGGGACCACCACCGACTTGGCGATGATCTTGTAGGCGAACAGGAAGGGCGTGCTGATGGCAGCCGAGGTCAGCCAGGAGAGCAGGGCCAGCGAGACGTGCAGGTAGCGACGCTGACGCAACTGTGCCAACCGGGGATGCTTTACCGTGGCATAACGGTCCAAGGACAGCATAAAGAACGAGATGGTGCTGGCAGCCACGGGCATGACCTGGTCGGTGGTGGATAATGGTTACTGATATTAAAACCTCTTTAATCTTCTATAGTCTCACCTGTATGAAGTGTATGACCTTACAGAGCACCAGAGGCAGCGATTGCGTGCGGCGGTTCATGGCCAGATTGAGGAGCGTGACCGGGGCTGAGATCCCGGTGACCAGGAGGTCGGCGATGCAGACGGCCAGCAGCAACGGATTGCGCAGGCGCACCGACGAGGCCGAACAGAGGGTCAGCACCAGCGTGGAGTTGCCGACCACGCCGCCGAAGACAACCAGGCCGTAGCTGACCGCCAGCAGGAGCAGGGTCAGTGAGGAGATGGCGTGCTCCGAGTCCACGGAATCGTACGGATCGTCCAGGCTGAAGTTGCCGTAGTCATAGTCGTGGGTGGGGCCAGAGTGGTCCGTTGGCAGGTTGGCTTGCTCGAACAGGGAATAGGGCTGCTCCGCGGAGTCGAGGTCCTGGCTGGTCTCCAGGTGATGGCGACGCCGGTAATAGTTCTCCCACCACTGCTGCAGATTGTTACTATTCATGCTTCCGATTCCGATCCCGAGTCCGTTCCCGTGTCCGATGCTTCTTCTGCCTGCAACCGTAGCCTGGTCCTGGTCCGTATTCGATTGGTGCGATCTTCGATGGCGATGCGATTGTATGTCCGCCTCATTTCATACTAAAGGTGCTGCGTGGCGTGGCGTGCGACACAAAAAGTAGCAAAGCAACAAAATGCAATCATCATCAGTCTTTTTGTCTCCCAGCAAGGACACCCATCCACCTACACACACACACACACCCACAGGCACAACCTCAGGCACACTCACATGGCCCACGCCCACGTACGCCAGCTCACCGCTCTGGCCACGGACGCTGACACTGACACTTATGCAACGCGAGTACGACGAATGCGAACAAGGCGCACTCAGAGATTAGTGCTGCTCTTCCTTCCGCCTTCCGCCCTACGCCCTGTGCCCTCTGCCTCGAGTTTCACCCTGACCATCATTTCCCTTTCCATTCATCTATGCGGGCCGAATAAATGGCACTGCAACCTTGCACTTTGCGTCCTTGACAAATAACCACAAGGTTCGCCTCGTTGGAGGATTGAACGTGCCCTCTTGTTGTTTCAGCCCACTCCACATAATTTTGCCCAACTTAATAGGTGATCAAAAACTAAACAAAACAAATATAAATGTAACTTCAATGGCTATGGTAATTGTGAAAACATGGCTATTAAACCGAAAATGAAATGCTTAAGCTTGGCTTAAGTTCATTACCATTAAGGTATGCAAGTCAAGACGATTTCTTTATCTGTTTTATATATTTTTTATTGTATTGTATTTCCTTATTTTAATGTTGACCAAATAATTCAAAAACTATAAATAAAATATCAAAAACACTTTTAAAGATCTTGTCAGAGTAAGGCAACTGGCTTGGATATACCGCTTTTACGAAGGCAACCAATCTTATTCAGGGCTCACAGCTGAACCTAGCATTTACCGTGGCGACCGTGATCAGCATCACGAGATGCGTCAATTTAGCCATGTCCGTCTTTATGTTTGTCTTCACGTAAAAAGCAAAAGATTTCAAAAACTTTAATTGATAAATCTAAAAAATACATTTTGATTACATTCCTATCAGTTGCACGCAGTTCCAGTTTGTTTTAAAATTTGTCCACGCACTCAACCGCCCCAAATTCGGTGGAAAGTAAATAGATAGACAATAAATACATATTTTTATAAAATATATGATGAAATGTAAAAACTTCAATTCAATTGGATGATAAACAAGGGACATTTTATACAATAAAGTTGCAACCTTCTATATTCATAGATGGATAGTCGTGTCTCAAACCGTGTTGTAGAGCTTTCTTACTTATATTTCTTAAGTTAAACAGGATAGACCAACTCTTTAAAAACCCCTTTTAATATATCAATAGGTAAACAAAGCGGATTTTATATATGAAATATGTAAAAAATAATAAAATAAAACTTTTATATTCTTTATTCTATATTCTCAGGTGGATGGTCGTGTCTTAAACCGTATTGTACGGCTTTCTTACTTAGATTTCTTAAATTAAGCAGAATAGACCAACTCTTTAAGAACCCCTTTCAATATATTAATCTGTAAACAAAGCGGATTTTCTATATGAAATATGTAAAAAATAATAATAAATAACAGTCGCTTGACTAATTATGAATCATTGGAATATGAATCAATGGAATATACATGTATATACCTTCATACATATACATATGTAGATATATTATATACATATATATTATATTTATTGATTTTTTTATTATTATTATTTCTGCTATTGCAGTTGTTTTTGAAGCCTCTGACACAAGCAAATGTCCATTAAAAAATAATAATATATATTTCTGTCCCAGCTGGGCCCTTGAGTACCCCACTTAAGATGTTATGTGAAAACCCAGCGCTTGAGAGTGAGTCACCTTGACGAAAACTTGACATGCTCCCTTATGTGGCTGCATCTATGAATAAAAGGCAATGGCAGACAGCGCGCCTTGTGAGCGTGTGCGTGAGCCAGGGATGCCTTTGTGGGAGGACCACTTGGTGGGTGGGAACCTTTGTGCTGCTGTGTATCAGATTTGTTTGCGAGTGGACAGCTTTGGCGGAGGGCGGCGGAGCGTGGGAGGGACAAAAGGAAGCGAAGGGGCTGCAGCCTCCCCCCGGCGAGCGACGAACGCCTTCCTGCGCAGTGTCTGCGCGATGTCAACGCTTTTGCCTTTTGCTGTGGCTGTGGTTTTTTCCCTGCCCATTGTTTGCGGCTGATGATGTGACTGACGTTTGCTTAATCTGCTTAATTTGCGTTAATTTAATCGTGGCTGACGGTGTGTGCCACACACATTTGCGCGAGTGTGTGAGTGCACATGTTGCTCTCGTCACTTTGGCGCCTAGTCCTAATTTAGCATGCATTAAAGGTGGTTCATTTTACCTTCTACCAAACTCTTACGGGCATGTCCTTAAATTCACATACTGCCACATATTCGTAATTTGTATACCTCGGTTTAATCTTGTCCTAAAGACCAATTACCTGTTGAGCCATTAAGCGGAGTTTACATGTCCTTTAAGTGCAGGCATGTAAGCTCGAAACTATAAATCCCATATTGAAGAACCAACCTGATCCATCTGAAAGGGTATCAGAGGGTGGTGAAGGAATCTCGGAATCTCTGAGGACTGGAAACCAATTGAAAAACTGGCTAATCTGATATTCCTTTTGCAAAATATTTCTATAGATATTAAATTCTCGGCAATTTCTGTGGCACCATTGTGTATTGAGAATTTATTAGAAATCGCTATTGAATTCTACTTTTGAATTGTCCTTTTGAATTGTACAATCTATAAATACATTGTGATTGGTTTTTTAAGCATGACTTACATTTAGGAGTAAACATTCTTTTGGATACCATTTCAATGGAAATAATGTATATCCTCCGCGATTTTAAAAATGATGAAGCAATAACTTTGTTTTGCTTTAACTAAGAGACTTTATAGGTGTTTGATTGCCTTATTTTTTGGGGAGGTCTAGTTGGTTGATTAAGTCCATATAAATCGAGAACACATAAAAATCTTTTGTCCGAACAAAAGCATACCAAGCATTTTGTCGCCAAATTTGGCAGCTTCAGATCTTAGTTATGTAGAGCATGAATGCCAATTAAATTGCCATTGTAAAATAATATAAATAGTGCCTTAAAGTATTCTTAAACAAGTGAGAAAGCTACAGTCGAGTGTGACCGACTGTGAGATACCCGGTACCCAAAGTATTGTGAAAGAAATTAAATAGCACATGGACATGGAAAAAACAAAATGTTGACAAATGAAGCTGAGCAAATGAAGTTGAGCAAAGTTCAAAAAAGACAAATTCTGCAGCTGTACGCAGCTGCATTACGAATTAATACTGAGCCCGAAAGCACGCAACACTTTTTTTCGCTACTGCCTTTGTGGCTCAGAAGAAGAAGAAGAGGCATTCACCGAAACTTAATTGTTTAATAACTTCTGTGTTTATCATCCGATTTTACTCAAATTTTCAGAAAACGTCTGCAAATGCCTAATTATTTATTTTATCTTTGTACTTTTAGCCAACATTTACGACTACAGGTGGGCGTGGCCAAATTTTAAAACAAACTTGATCTGCGTGCAACAGATTCCAATGTTGTCACAAAAGTTGGTAATTCTAGCTCTTATAGTCTCTGAGATCTGACGGACAGACGGACAGACTGACATGGCTAAATCGACTCGGCTGGTGATGCTGATCAAGAATATATATACTTTATATGGTCGGAGATGCCTCCTTCTGCCTGTTACATACATTCTCGGTTGGCACTAACTTATAATACCCTTGTACCCTATGGGTACCGGGTATAAAAAGTCCCACGATAAAAAGGGAATGAATTTTACACGGAATTCAATTGCTTGTATTTTATTTTAATTAATTAATTTAATTTAATTGACAGCTATTTATGATGATTTGATATAATTTACGGGGTCGGAGATGCCTCCTGCCTATTACATACATTTTCGGCTGTGGTAATTCCCTTGTAAGCTGTAGTTGCCAGGCATAAAAAGAGCAGATCTAAACTTTATACTAAACTATATAGGCTCATGGGCAGTGGAATTTTAAATGCCTAAATTCGAGGAGTATTGCAAGCCCTAAAATAAACGCATTACTAATGTTGATGTAAATGATATAAGCAAATTGTATCTAGTTAGAATAGTTTAAGGAGTCGTTGACATGAAAGCTATGTCGATTAAACTAATGTACGAGTGGAGGAATCAAGTTGAGAGCCGCAGCCGCATAAGAATGTCACGAAATCTGTACCGCCTAAAACGGTCCTATAGCATTATAACTTTATTTCTTACCAGTTTTTGTGAGTTTTTAAAAGTTTGTGAGTTTTATAGTCCTCAAAATCTTAATATTCAGACAAACGGATTTGCTAGATTGATTCGGCTGTTGATATATACATACTTTATGCACACAAATATAATCAGACAAGTCAAAACACTTCCTTCCCCTATAACATAAGGAGAAAAAAGGAACAAATTGGTTGGCTCCTGGGTTTTGCTAACGACGCCAATTCTGACGTCAGAGGCTCTGTGAATTGAATGCTGGCTCTCCCAGCTTGTTACCTTGACAGGGGATTTTTTTTTTAAATAAAATGTGTATGTATTAATTTAAGTCGATGAAGCTTCAGCAACAAGCACAAGAGGTGACAAAACCAGGCCGAAAGGTGGTTATTTTTCTTCTTCGCGCAGTAGCGAGGAATGGCCAAGCAGGAGTAAGCAGGAGACAGAGAGAGGAGACGATGATGACAGGATTTTCTATTGTTGTTGCTGCTTGCGCTGTACTGCTAATATGAAAAGTGCCAGCCACAGGTGAGTTGATGTGGCACACACTGTCAGATATACGGATACAAGCAGCCGGGCGGGTGTCCTGTCGTGTCCAAAACACAGGATACACAACCATCTGCCTTTGCTCGGTCTGCTTCGCTCCCCATTTCCTTTGACTTCAGGCTTCAGGCTTCTGGCTTCAGCGTCAGCGTCAGCTTCAGCTTGGGCTGGCTTGGCCATTTGCTTTTTGTCTGTTTTTATTGATTTCGGCAGCTTTTATACGCGCACTATGGGGTGACGGGAGGTTAGAGGTCGAGAGTGCGGTGGCCAAGGCTCATTCGTGACGGCTACAATGGCAAGCAAACAAGTCTTTGTATCTTCGCGATGAAAAATAATTATACGTGGTATTTATTGCATTTTTTATGCTACTCCCTCCCATCCCCCCCGACTTGTTCGAAGCTCATTTTGAGGAGTGGATTTTGGGGCAGGACTCTCGCTAATTAGTTTCTGGCTTGCTCTCGCCTTCTGCGGAGGAACTGCGAAGAAAGCGTGGGCGGGAAAATGGGCGGACACACACACTCTCACAGCACACACAGAGAAGAGCTCATCGCAAAAGGCATGTAAAAAAGCGACACCATAATTACTAACCATAAAAATGCGTGGCATGACAAAGGCAAAAATAATGTTGCATACCAATTAGTGCGACATCACACCAGCACACACACACACACACACACACTCACTCAGGCACCCACGTCGTATACGTAATATAACCTACCGTGTTTCACTTTGTCGAAATATGAACGTTAGTTGTTGCTTCGTGTTGATGCTGTTGCGGTGCTGTTGCGTTTTTGCGTTTTTGGCAAGGGGTTTCAATCGAAGAAGGCACTGTAATTTACAGTTAGATCTATTGGGCTTGCTGGGTTGCTTTGCTTTGTTGTTGCCTTTGTGGGGGTTGTCGTTTTTTTTTCATTTATCAAAAACACGCTTAGCAAATATTTTGTGTTTCAACTGTATTTCGCAGTCGTGTAAAATCGCGTTAAAAAATACTGGCCGTCGACATCCTTGCAATATATTTTGTATTTTGTTGATATTGTTAAGTGTGTGCGCCCCCGTGTTTGTGCCCGTGCTGCTGCTGGTGTCTTGAGTGTGTGTGAGTGTGTCCAGGGGGGTGGGGGTGGCGAAAAAAAGGTAAAACGAAACTCAAGGCGCGGCGTGCAGCAGTGGTTCCTCAGCGGCGCACATTACTCGACAGGACCACGGCGGAAGACTGTGCCAGGCGAAAAGTCCGCCGGAGCTGCGACCCGGAGAGTCAGTTGCACAGCGAAGTCAAAAGTCGTTGAGAAAGTCGTCGTCACCGGAGAGACGGGAGAGCTTTCCGAGCGAGCTTTCCGTCTCCTGACTTTCGCTTTCACTCGCCAGGATTGGCGGCCGGGCCGGGGACTGGGGCAACAGTCAAGTCACAACGGGTCAGAAATCCCTGGTAAACCGTTCAGGGGGAAACCCACGGGAAGATAGTTTCTGAGTCTATAAATTATTAGAAGACAAATTATTTTTTAAATACTTGTGAAAATTTGCTCATTAAAACTGCAAATAGCACTGTAGCTACTTGAATAAATAATATTTCTTAGGAGGACCTCCTGCTTTTGCTTAGATTAGTTATAGCATTTAAAATATTTCTTTAAAAATTATTTTGTTTGAAATATTTTACAGAATTTATTTGAAATTAATCCTTTAAAAAAATATTATAAATATGGATGGAAGTTCTTATTTGATATATCAGGGTAAAAAACAATATAGTTATGCAGTCCTGCCAATTTTTGTTATATGGAAATCAATCATTTTAATTTTTTATTATTTTAACTACATTTTACTGGTGCAGTGCAGCTTTAATTTAAATATTCCAAAAATCGACTGTATAAACAATCAAAATCTTAATTATTCCATTTGTATATGGCTTGTTAAAGTATTTAAAATAGATTTTTAAAATTTTGAAAAAAATATTAGTATTTTTTGCGGCCCAGACGGTATAATTTATCGAATCGGCTATTCGGGGCATGACAATCAATATCGAATTAAGGAATCTTGATGTACTATTTCTAAAAAACATTTATTGTAAGTCTTCTATTTTATAATAAATTATTGTTACGAATTGATGTTTCATAAAAACAATAAATGATCAGAAATATAAAACTTTAAATTTGTTGGTATATTGTTGGTATATTTTTAAATAAAATTATTCAATGGTATTTATTTAAAGGCAAGATTGTATATTTAATCGTTATCGTTATCGGCGCGGTCACCCCAGTTGCGCTATAATCAAGCGTTGTTTGTTGTTGGCCATTTTGCTGCGAAAAATAGTGAACCCGCACTTCAAAACTGTAAGTTCGCGTGCTGGATTAAATTAAATGGATCAGCAATAAATACCTAGCCCACCACAATGGATTGAAAGCATTAGCATAAGAAAACGGTGGTCATATTTGAGGAAACGTAAATTGTCTTTGTGTCTGTGAAATGACGCTATCCGCTATTTAAACGGTTTTTGGTTGCCATTCGTTTACCTCATGGCGCTAACCAAGGCTTCGCGAGAGGTGTCCAGTAGCTAAGCCGGGGTCCAACTCCTGCCAATTTCTTTGGATAAAGTAGTATCGGCGGCGAATCATTTGCTATATCTGTTGGCGTCTCTTATTGCGGCAGCGGCTTTCATTTTGTTTTCTTGCAAAAACCACCACACCAAGGCACGGCGCGCACACACACACTCACACCTTTAAACGCGTGAGAGAGCGGCTTGCTGCCAGCGTTACGCTCTGCTGCGTACGAGTTTTCTGGTTCTGGTTCTCAACATTCTCCCTAACTCCCGCTTCCGTTACAGCCGCTGTGCAGACCCAATCCAGTCCAAGCAATACTCGCACAATCCTAGAAAATGTCAGCTAAGCGCAAGGCAGGTGGCAATGGAGCCGGCCCCAACAAGCGGCGACCCAAGAAGAAGGAGTCCGACTACGAAGACGACTTCAGCGACGAGTCGGATGACGGTGCCCATCAGGCGGCTGCTGCCGCCGCCAACCAGATGGAGGTGCTCATCCCGCATGACGACCTGGATCCGCCCAGTAAGCTGCCGGAGGATCTGCTGGCCACTCTGGAGAAGACACCCGGGCAGCTGCTGCTGGCTGGTATGGTGACGTGGGACCTGACAGGCAAGCGGGACCGCAAGAATGTCGCAAAGGTGCGACCGAACTTATTCAGCTTCCACCGATTTACGGAAGAGAAGGTAAGGATGAAGAATGCATCGCACTGTATCTCTGAGCTAGTCTCATATCTCGTGTTTCTCCACATCTCGTGCAGTACCGGTATGTGGCCAGTGGACCCAGCGCCGCCCACACCATTCTCGTTAATATGGATCGGAAGGCGCTCGGCTTTGGTCGCAACCCCAGCGGCCAGCTAGGCCTCAGCCAGGACATTAAGCTGGTGGAGAAGCCAACTATCATTCCGGCCCTGGAGCAGGTGAACGTGGTGCAGGCAGCCGTCGGCCGTCACCACACACTATTCCTCACAGACACGGGCACCGTCTACGCCTGCGGCGAGAATAAGTCCGGGCAGTGTGGAGTGGGCAATACCCATGCCAATATCTACTCGCCAACGCCGATAAACTACCGCGGTCCGCCCATCATCCGCATCGGATGCGGAGCCGAATTCTCTGTCATTCTAGACATCAAGGGGAACCTACACACGTTTGGGCTGCCAGAGTACGGCCAGCTGGGCCACAACACGGACGCCAAGTATTTTGTGAACGCCAACAAGCTCTCATTCCACTTTGAAACCTCACCGAAGAAGGTGGTCCTTTATATAGAGAAGAGTAAGGAAGGCCACGTGACCCCGGTGGATGGTGTGCAGATCGTGGACTTTGCATGCGGCAATAATCACACGGTAAGTTGTACATGCCACTTAATAATTCTTGGTTTTCACTACCTATTATTTATTATACTTCAGGTGGCCATCGACTCCAAGAAGCGGGTGTACAGCTGGGGCTTTGGCGGCTTCGGGCGCCTCGGTCATGCCGAGCCCAAGGACGAGATGGTGCCGCGTCTGATGAAGTTCTATGATACCCAGGGCCGGGGCGGTCGTAGTGTATATTGCGGCTCCACCTTCAGCCTGGTTGTGAACGAACTGGGCCTGCTCTTCCTGTTTGGCCAGAACAAGAAGACGGGCGAGGCCAACATGTATCCCAAGCCAGTCCAGGATCTATCCGGCTGGAATATCACCGACATTGGCTGTGCCAATACGTCGATCATGATTTCGGCCGATGATACACTCATCGCCTGGGGTGCATCGCCCACGTTCGGAGAGCTCGGCATCGGAGAGTTCCAGAAATCGTCGACGGTGCCCAAGGAGGTGCCCAAGCTGGATAACATAAAAATACCTCAGGTGACAATGGGATACTCGCACACGGCCTTGCTGGTCGACACCAGCCACGAGGCCAGCAAGCAGAAATACGATAAGATGCCCGAGTACTCCATTGACGACTAGATGGAGGGCAGACCGCGACAGCTTATCCTCAAGCAATCATGCTGCCAAGAACCACAATACTGCTCCATTAAAACAACAAACAACTACCAGAAACCCAGAGAACTGATCATCGAAACGCTGCTGCTACTTATCGAAAACAGAAAAAACAAACAAAAGGAAAAACCAGCAACTTGTATGCTATAAGTTAAAAGTTATTATTACGCTAAACTCTCGCTATCTATCTATCTATACGCGATAATCTCAGAATACGGTTGAGTGATTTATTTTAATTTATTCTCGTATCTGATAACTGATAAAATTACCTAACGTGTCTGCTCCCTCCCTTTCCCTTTCTCTTTAATTTATTGTGCCGCCCACCTTTAGGCTTAAAAACGATCCCACACAAAACCCAATTGTATTTTTTTAAATGTACTCTCGTAATAAGTTACAGTATTCTGCATTTTATTCGAACTGAGTGAACAAAGGCAACAAAAACCATACACTACAAAAAACATATTAAGCAAACTAAGCGCATAGGTTACACACATATAGAAAGTATACCATGGAACAAATCCAATACCAGTTGCAACTATTAACAAGTACGTCTTGCATTTTAATCATATACAAACAAATATTTAAATAAAGAGAATGTTAGTATTTAGAGTGAGTCGGTGTATTTATTTGTATTCCGTACGATTGGGATACTTTTTATATCAAAGCTGTAAGGATCTTGGAAATATTAAGTGGCAGACGTTTATCTAACAGGTCCAACCAAGGATCAAGTCATTCTATACCCAGTACAAGTAAGTAATAAATACATATGGGCAAATCCTGGAAAGGTCCACCAGGTCCGAAAACTAAAATGATCATTATCATCGAATTTTTGTGAGTATACATAAAAAAACTTAAAATCAAAATCATAATTTTCTTAATAAAATACATAGCAGATCTTAGCAGGGTGACCGTTTATGGTATATTTTACAATGTAAAAAACGATCTAGCTGTCCATAAATGAACTATTTTGTTCAGAATTTTATTTAATTTTATCACTAGCATGGTGTCTAACTAAATAAAGATAAATTTTTAACAAAATAATGCGTTTATGGCCAGCGAGAGCGTTTTTTACATTGTAAAATATACCATAAACGGTCACGCTGGATCTTAGTGTTTTCATGTAAAAATCTGACAAAAAACAAAACCTAAATTATGGTATTTTTTGGTATTTTCAAGAGCAGATTTATATTTAATTTTTCCCAGGAAAAACTTCGAAATGCTTGCACTTTTTCTACCAAATCTTCTCTTTGTTATTTATTAAGTACAGAATAAGATGCTTTTCAAAAAATATGAAGTTAAAAGTTGAAAATGGAACACAATAGGTTCACGGCGTTGGCTAAAAAACCATAAACTTTTTTGATTTCAAATAAGTTATTTATGCACCCTTTTATTCTTAGCTTTTATTTATACATATATGGGATTTTGTATGCTTTATTATGTATAATTCGCTAAAAATTGCAAATTATATGAAAAATTTAAAAGTAACTTCCATTTTGTGTAGCTTGCGACACAACACATTATGAGTCATTATTTCGAAAATAACTGTAACGAAATTTTGCATTATTTCATTTTCAGTAACCCAAAATAATATTAAAATTTTCTTTACAAAATCGTACGAATTAAACGTGCGACACGTGGGATTTGCCCATATACAGATGCAGACAGTCCAAGATATCAGCTACATATTTTCTCAGGTATAATTAGTTGATCAGCATTGAACAGCATCGTCTGCTAGGTCAAAGTCGTACAGTTCCTCAAACTCTTATATTTTTTATAATGGCTTTAGGTTTCCACTACTCAGTTTCCGTTTATTTAAACACAGAAGTGGCATTAAAACATAGTAAGTTTAAGACATGAAACATGATTTAGCACAAAATGGGTAATACAAAGGGTTGGCTTGTCGCCAGAGCAGCCGCCCGCTCCGCCTCGTCATCACAGCTGTATGAGGGGCTGATTGTGGCGCTCGCGATAGGCCTTTACTTCGGGCATCAGTTCCTGCCGAAAACGCTCATGAGTCCGGGCGAAGTCTTCCTTGGCGCTGCTAGTGTGTCTTGCGCTAACCTTGTTGTTTGGGCCACGCAGCAATACTGTGGATACGCCGCTAACTATTTCTGGACCTCGCGCATCTGGGTAGAAAACGCTGGACGCTGTCTGAGTGGGGGGCGGGGGGCGACGCATGGCCTTAGGGGTTCCCTGAGGACTTCCGTTGGAGGCATCTGTGAGTGAAAAATATGTGTGTAACCTTGCTGGGAAGCATGCAGCACGAATGCATACCTTGTTTACTCATTAACTGCTCTTGTTGTAGACGCGCATTGCTGGAGCCAAAGTAGCCGTTTATGAAGGGCATGGGCGACATAACAACGCCGCCTCTTAACGAACTGTCGGGCGGCGGAGGAGCCGGCCGGTTAAAGGGATTAGTTCGCCTGGGCGGCGGTCTGGGCTTTGTCTCCCTTGTGGAATTTTGCGACCCGTCTATGGCACTCCCAAGCACTTCTGTGGGAAAACAATCGAATAACAATATTTATTCGCAGTTCCGCTGCTGTGCTGTTCTGACTTACTGTTTCGGGAATCCTCTAGCTCTTGCAGCTGCCGCTGTAGTTCGGCCAATATGATACGTTTGTATTCATAGCCGGCGCAGGTGAGAGCCTTCATCCACGTCTCCATGCTCTCCTGGTTGTCCGCGGAGAGGATGTAGGTGCGATTGCCGTTAAATGCGATTTCGAAGCAGTAGTTGTCGACCTCATTGGACAGTTCAATGGTGCAGCCCTCGACAATGATCAGTCCCAGAGGCTCCTTGTCGGTCCGCGACTCGAAATAAAAGAGTAGGTTGCCCTTTAGCACAAAGTAGCGTCGCTGGAAGGCCTTGTTGACCTCGCCCCGCTTGTTGAGGAAGCCTGCCAGGTAGTATAGATGATTAATAAGCAAATAATACGTATAATACCCAGTTCCTGCTTACCTTCCATGTCAAACGGCGGTGCTTTCGCAAACACGCACAGGTTCTTTTCGTTGATCTTCATCCTAGAGACTAAGGTTCTGCATCCGAAGGACGAATAAAGGCGACAAATGTATTAAATTATTCAATTGTTATTGGGACGGCAAAGGCAAGCAATCAGCTGTTGCTACCAGCGTCAGTGCTACCACACCTGGTTGTTGGCTCGATATCGATTGTCGGCGGTGGAATAGCTTAGTGTGCATCAAAAGAAAATTAGCAAAATGTCTTATTTACTCACGGAAATAGCTCTGGAAATGCTAGGCTACAAGTTCTACGACACCAATGGCGTCTTTCACTTGACCAATTTCCAAAACAATTCGACGCAGCTTGAGTCGCACCCGGACGAGCCCTCGCTGACAGAGTTTATAGAGCAAACCGAATGCCCGGATGAGGATCTGGATAGTGCCGCCAGCAGTAAGGAGGAAAATCAGACAACGGAACCCAGCCGCGCCACCACCAGCAACCTGCCTAACCCTACCGTCTCCGACGCTGTACATCCTACTCAGCGGCGTGCGCCGGCCAAGGCGCTGGCCAAAATCATGGACTACGAGAGTGACAAGATAGCCAGCCAGATCACCGCTCGCTTGGAAAAGGCGATCGCACGGCTGGGAGCGGCAGACAACGAGGCGATGCTCGAGGAATGCATCAATGAGGAGAAGCGGCTGATATGCGAAGACGCCGATGAGATGCAGAAATTCCGAGAGTTTCTGCAGGGCCGCCTGCAACAAATTGACAAGCGGCCGTTCGAAAAGTACGTCCGCACCTTTGGATCAGACTAGAGGTCCGGGTCATAAATTGTAAAAAGTCGAAATATTAGCTATAGCAATAAATGTAAATAGTTTTAAATAAAGAATTTATCAGGAATATGGTGACACTGTTTTAGCCGGCGCCAGTGTTACCACACCTTTGGTTGAGTCAACCACCCCCGCCGATAACTCGAATCTATCGGATTCATTGCCATCACTACCAGCGCACAACACGAGTAAAGGTCAGCTCTCGGAAACTTGTCTCCGAAATATTCAATAATTCCGACATTCTCATCAAAATTCGACCCGTGAACCGTACCTAACTAAACCTTTTCTGTTTCGCCTTTCCCACCCTCTGCCCCCGCAGGCCACAGCCTAGCTCGCTTGCGACATCTGATCCCCCTCCCGAACGAACGGTGACGACTAACGGCGCTTGCATAATGAAAATCTGGACGTCAGAACACACATTCAACCATCCTTGGGAGACGGTAACGCAGGCGGCATGGAGAAAGTACCCCAACCCGATGACTCCCTCCATTATTGGCACGGACGTGGTCGAGCGCCAGGTGGTCGACGGAGTGCTGCACACACACCGGCTGGTGCAGTCCAAGTGGTACTTTCCCAAGTGGACGCACGCGCTGATCGGCACAGCCAAGACGTGCTTTGCCAGCGAGCGCTCCACAGTGGATCCGCAGCGCAAGCAGATGGTGCTCAAGACAAATAACCTTACATTCTGCCGCAACATCAGCGTCGACGAAGTACTCTACTACGAGCCACATCCAGCGGACGGGAGCAAAACGCTACTCAAGCAGGAGGCCACAGTGACCGTGTACGGCGTGCCGCTGTCCCACTACATGGAGGACCTACTGACATCCACGATCAGCTCGAATGCGGGCAAGGGCCGGCAGGGCCTGGAGTGGGTGATTGGTCTGATCAACACAGAGGTCAAAGGAATCGCCCGGGGAACGGACGAACTCATACACAGCACGCGACGCTCCATCGACGAGGTGACGGAGAGCGCGCGCAAGAGCATGGACGAGATTAGTGTGCAGGCCACCAAGGCGGCGAAGGCGATGCACATAACATAGGTGCCGGATGCCAGGCGACGGGGCAGGTGCGCGCTGGGGCTGTTTGAGTAGTGAATTATCTTACAAGGCGGTCGGTGCACGGACCGCTGTTTTAGTACAAGTACAACTAAACGATAATGGCAAGATTGACAACTAGCAAGGCCTGGAGCAGCAATAATAACTTATTTCCTCAAATCCTTGCGTACATATATTTTATAATATCTCCTTTCCCAATATTCCGCCTCTCAGTCATGGCTGGTGGCTGGGGTTTCACACACGTTGACCGATAAGATACTCCATTATCTGGCAGAATTTGAGGAGCTCCAGCAGATCAATATACCTTTGCCGATTCGTAGAATAGTCAATGTAAGCATTGTAAAAACCGAAGGATAACATGATATGATGAACAACAATTAAACGAAAAGTTTTTGCCTGCAAATCGTTTCAAGATCTTTTCCTTTCTTACTTTTTATCAAATTGTAGGTACTGCGTTTTTGGCAGCCTGACTGACAGCCAAAACGAGCCGAACTGCATCAAGTCTTACATGTTTTAATTCCGAAAAAAAAGCTTTTAGCGTCTGTTTTTATTTTAATCCACAGACCGACGCCATTGACCATGAGTCGCAGTCCGTGACGTCGCAGTACATTCATTGATTTGTTGCTTTGCTGTTGCTGTTGCCATACGCGTCTATATGTAATATCGGGAAAGCACACGTGCTGATAAAACCTGCTGCCTGCTGACAACAAAGAGTGGAAAGCTTTTTGGCAAGTGCTTGGATGGAATGTTTTACCAGCTGTGACGAGATAATTTCAGCTCTTTCTTTGGACTTTGGGCTGTGAGTGATACATTTTGTTTTGCATTCATTTGACCAGACAACAAAATATCCGGTTTTTAAATTATTGCATACTCTCGACCGCCTGTATTGTTTTGTATGCCTGCGAATATTTAGGGAACTGTTGAATAGCTGATTTTTTTATCAAGGGTGCCACAGAAATCGCTAAAGTTCTGAAACCAATTGAAACCAGTTCTGTAGAAAACTGTGCAAATAAATATTAGGAAACCCCTAGGGTTTTGAAATCACCAAAAAATGTGTCTAAAAGTATGCAATACAATGTTTGAGGCACCAGATTTAGCGCAATTTGTTTGTTTTTGTTTTTTCGATCACTCTTTTTTGTAGCATAGTCTTAAATCAGAGGTGCTCAAACCTGTGCACACGCATCACATTTGTTTTTGTACATAAATGCACACAGCCTAGGCTTTGTGTGAGCCCATCCCATAGGTAAAGGTTTTCAATCCCACGGCGCTAAACACAAAAAATATTCCTCTTTCTGTTGCCGTTCTATACTGATAAGACCAAGCCAGCCAACAACAGTTTTATTGAGCTTTTTTCCCACCGCTAATCCCAATGTAATTCATTTTTGTTTTTTCATCACTTTACACTTGTCTTCTATTTCTTGTTTATGCTTGATTCATTTCCATTCCTTGAGGGATCGGTAAATTGAGCAATGAATTGGCAAGTGCCTTTCTCTCAGTGTGGCATAAGGAAGGTTCGAGCACTCCTGTTTTAAATGATTTTAAAGTGCTAGAGATTTTCGTAGAACCTTCGATATATTCGGCGATGCTACTGAAATCACTAGAGATTTGAAAACACTTAGAAAGATGTGAAAAAGTATGTTAGAAATTATGTAATCGTTAAAAGTAACAAATCTTCACTGAATTTCAAACCAACAACATTTTATTGCATACTTTTATACACCGTTTGAAGTGATTTCAAAACCCTAATAATTTTAATGGCATCCCCGATTATCAGAGTTTTCAACTGGTATATATCCATATCGAATTCTGTGGCACCTTTGATATAAAAACAATCAAGTTTCAAAATATATTTACACATTCTATATATATACATATACATTCTTATATATATTTTTATATTCTTATAAAATTTAAATTATTTTAATAAAGGCAAGGCTCGCCTGAAGGTAAACCAGTTTTGGTATGCCTTAATTTTTCTCAATTTCCTGTTTAAGTCAACTAGGGGTTAATGTGAGAGATTGGAGTACGACATTGCCCAGCACTGGCCAAGTCAATACATTTCGCCGGAGCCGAAGCCGAAACCACTTGTTCGTGTCTCTCAGCTCCAACGCACGTGCGCGCCGCTGTTTGTTATTGTGCTCCAATTTGGGTTAGTTAGTGCCAATTGTGGCATCTCCAGCCCATTATTCCCTTCGCTTCCCATTCATTACCTCTCCTCGCGAACTGCTGTTTGTGACGGAAAATATGTTTACGTCGCCGGCTTATCGGCGACTCGGATTCAGGGGCTGGCAATAACAAAAATAGAAACAAAAACAAGTTGTGACGGCGGTGCAACGTCTCTAGCCTGCATCCGATCGAATCGGATCGGCTGTAACCTGAACCGCGGCTGTGGTTGATAACCCCCAACGTGGGCTGCGGCCCACTGGTTGTCAGGCGACCCAAGATCATTCTTGACTCGTCAAGCAAGGCGCACGCACGGATTATTCTCAAGCTACATTTGATTTCTTGCAGCCCAACGACGACGACATGGTCATCCTACGCTACTACGATGTGCAGGCCTTTGACGCGGCCGAGGAACGGAGTGTGTGGCGACGCCTCCAGGCTGAGGACGCCGGCTTGGCCTCCGTGCGCATGGAGCGCTGCTTCCATCTGGAGCACGGCGGAGACGAGGTTCAGCACCCGCTGGCCCTGGAGGAGTTGCTGGTGTGGCTGGTCAAGCAGCCCATGAACAGTGGCCAGAGCCTGACCAGGCAGCCCATCCTTCAGGCGAAGGGCGAGCGGCAGTTGCTCCTGGAGATCGGGCCGCGCTTCAACTTTTCCACTCCCTTCTCCACGAACTGCGTGAACATCTTCCACAATCTCGGCTACACAGAGGTTCGTCGCATGGAGGCCTCGACGCGCTACCTTCTGACCTTCAACGATGATTCGGCGGTGGGTCGGGAGGCGTCAAGGTTCGTCCCCCTGCTGGGAGATCGCATGACCCAGTGCCTGTATACGGCGAAGAACACGCCCAAAGCGAGCTTCAATGAGCAGCTGCCGGCGCCACAGGCTGACTGGCACTTTGTGCCCGTTTTGGAGGAGGGACGGCCGGCGCTGGAGCGGATAAACCAGGAGTTGGGCCTGGCCTTCACCGACTTCGATCTTGACTTTTACCTGGACTTGTTCGCCACTAAGCTCGGACGCAATCCCACGACTGTGGAGCTCTTCGACTGCGCCCAGAGCAACAGCGAGCACTCCCGCCACTGGTTCTTCCGCGGCCGCATGGTGATCGATGGCGAGGAGCAGCCCAAGTCCCTGATTCGCATGATCATGGACACGCAGGCGCACACGAACCCCAACAACACCATCAAGTTCAGTGACAACAGCAGTGCCATGGTGGGATTCCAGCACGACACTATAGTACCCTCCTCCGTGGTGTCTCCGGGACCAGTGCATCTGGCGAAGGTGCAGTCGGATCTGATCTTTACAGCTGAGACCCACAATATGCCCACGGCGGTGGCCCCTTTTAGCGGCGCCACCACAGGCACGGGCGGACGTCTACGCGATGTCCAGGGTGTGGGCAGAGGAGGTGTGCCAATTGCTGGAACAGCCGGCTACTGTGTGGGAGCTCTCCATATTCCAGGTGAGTTCCCGCCGACTTTAATTCCTTGAACACTCAGAAAATCCGATTCATCTCCCGCAGGTTACAACCAGCCCTACGAGCCATCAGGCTTCAAGTACCCAACAACGTTTGCGCCTCCCCTCCAGATCCTCATCGAGGCCAGCAACGGGGCCTCGGACTACGGCAACAAGTTCGGCGAGCCTGTGATCTGCGGCTTCGCCTTATCCTACGGCCTTAACAGCGTGGCCGAGGCCGGTCAGCGGGACGAGTACGTGAAGCCGATCATGTTCAGCGGCGGGCTGGGCACTATGCCCGCCAATATGCGGAACAAACTGGACCCAGTTCGCGGTCAGCTGCTGGCTAAGATAGGAGGCCCCGTGTACAGGATTGGCGTGGGCGGAGGCGCCGCCAGTTCGGTGGAGGTGCAGGGATCCGGAGACGCTGAGCTGGACTTTAATGCCGTGCAGAGAGGCGATGCCGAGATGGAAAACAAGGTGAACCGCGTGGTCCGCTCCTGCCTGGAGCTGGGCGACCAGAATCCCATACTGGCCATCCACGACCAGGGTGCTGGCGGCAACGGTAATGTGCTCAAGGAGCTGGTGGAGCCGGGCTTTGCCGGGGCCGTTATCTTCTCCAAGGAGTTCCAGTTGGGCGATCCCACCATAACGGCCCTGGAGCTGTGGGGCGCCGAGTATCAGGAGAACAACGCGATTCTCTGCAAGGCGGAAGATCGGGAGTTGCTGGAGAAAATCTGCCAGCGCGAACGCTGTCCCATCAGCTTTGTGGGCGTGGTGACGGGCAATGGACGTGTCACGCTGCTGGAGCAGGCTGCCCCGAAGGATGTGGAGAAGGCGTTGACTGCCGCTAGTAGCAGTTCGAAGCCAGCTCCGTTCGACCTGGAACTGAAGTACGTATTGGGCGACATGCCCAAGAGGAAGTACGAGCTGAGCCGCGAGGCAACCCCGTTGAAGAGCCTAGTCCTGCCCAGCGACTTAAGCCTGGATGATGCCCTGAAGAGGGTCCTCAGCCTGGTGGCCGTGGGCAGCAAGCGTTTCCTCACCAACAAGGTGGATCGCTGCGTCGGCGGACTGATCGCCCAGCAGCAGTGTGTGGGTCCGCTCCAGGCTCCGCTGGCCGACTTTGCCCTGACCACCGTGTCGCACTTTAGCCACGCCGGCATCGCCTCCTCCATTGGCACCCAGCCGCTGAAGGGTCTCCTCGATCCCGCTGCCATGGCTAGGATGTGCGTGGCCGAGGCACTGAGCAACCTGGTTTTCGTGAAGATCAGCGAACTGGCGGATGTCAAGTGCTCGGGCAACTGGATGTGGGCTGCGAAGCTGCCCGGCGAGGGAGCCAAGATGTTCGATGCTTGCAAAGAACTGTGCCAGATTCTGGAGGAGCTGCACATCGCCATAGACGGCGGCAAGGACTCCCTTTCCATGGCCGCCAAGGTGGGCGGCGAGACCATCAAGTCCCCGGGCACCCTGGTCATTTCCACCTATGCCCCCTGTCCGGATGTGAGGCTGAAGGTCACTCCCGATCTAAAGGGTCCCGGCTCGGGCTCCCAGACCGCTCTGCTCTGGATAAATCTCGAGGAGAAGCTCCGGCTGGGCGGCTCTGCTCTGGCACAGGTCTATGCCCAGCAGGGCAGCGAGTGTCCGAGTCTGGAGAAGAGCGATATACTGGCCAAGGCATTCGTCGTGACCCAAACGCTGCTGGAGAAGGGCCTTCTGCTGGCCGGACACGATGTCAGCGACGGAGGACTGCTCGTGTGCCTCGTGGAGATGGCCATTGGCGGACTGAGTGGCCTCGTCGTGGACCTATCGGAGCCCCTGGCCAAGCTCAAGAACTACGACGGAGCTGCCGTTAAGCTCAATCGTCCTGAGCTGGCGCTGCTCTTCGCGGAGGAGTGCGGCTGGGTGGTGGAAGTGCAGGGCAAGGACTTGGAGCGCGTTCGCTCCATCTACCAGGACGCCGGAGTGCCCAATCACTATCTGGGCGTAACCAAGGGATGGGGTCTCGACGACTCCCGGGTGATAATCAAGAAAGGGTCATCGGCGCTGCTGGATCAGCCCCTCCGCTCGCTCTACCAGCAGTGGGAGCGCACCAGCTACGAGCTGGAGAAGCTGCAGGCCAACCCAGAGTGCGCCCAGGCGGAGTACGACAGCCTGGAGTTCCGCAAGGCGCCCCACTACAAGGGTCCCGCCAACCTGCAGGCCGAGCTCCTCCTCAAGCGCTCCTCCACTCCGATTCGTGTGGCCGTGCTGCGGGAGGAGGGCGTCAATAGTGAGCGCGAGATGATGTCCTGCCTGCTGCGAGCGAACTTTGAAGTCCACGATGTGACCATGTCGGATCTTATACAGGGTAAGTTCTATTTTATTTATTTTAAGTTGAATCATAACACAGCAATATTTACGGATGCAGGTACCACCACTTTATCGCAGTACCGAGGCGTCATCTTTCCTGGCGGCTTCAGCTACGCGGACACTCTGGGATCGGCCAAGGGCTGGGCAGCAAACATCCTCCACAGTTCCCGTCTGAAGCCGCAGTTCGAAGCCTTCAAGCGCCGCCAAGACGTCTTCTCGCTGGGCATCTGCAATGGCTGCCAGCTAATGTCGCTCATTGGCTTCGTGGGAAATCCGAGCACCACAATGGGCTCTGATCCCGATGTGGCCTTGCTTCACAACCGTTCGCAGCGCTTTGAATGCCGCTGGTCTACTGTGAAGGTGCCGGCCAATCGATCCATCATGCTGCAAAGTATGAAGGATCTGATTCTCGGCTGTTGGGTCGCTCACGGCGAGGGTCGATTTGCCTTCAGGGATGATAAGATCATAGGCCAACTGCATGCGCAAGAGCTGGTGACTCTCCAGTATGTGGACGATGCCGGTGAGCCCACAGAGCTGTACCCCCTGAATCCCAATGGAAGTCCGCAAGGAATTGCGGGCCTCTGCTCGCCGGACGGTCGCCATTTGGCCTTAATGCCGCACCCGGAACGTTGTAGCTCCATGTCCCAGTGGCCCTACGTGCCACATGACTTCGAGGTGTCCGCTTCAGGGGCGGAGAGTCCGTGGCAGCTGATGTTCAACAACGCCTACAACTGGTGTGTTCAATTGGATGAATAAACCCATAAGCGAATCTGAAAACTACATTTAACTTAAGTACAATGGGAATTTTTGAATGAATTTGTATACGAAGACGAAGTCAATAAACTTTTGATACTAAAAATAATTAATTACAATATCTATTGTGTTGTGTTCAATTTCTAGTCGTCTTAGTCGTCTAACAATGAAACCACACTCTTTAAATCGGTTAAGATTAACATTTTCTATGAAAACTTTCAAAGTTTATGAGAAGAAAAGAAAGCTAAGAGTAACAAGCATAGTATTTACAATTCGCTTATCTATTAACACAATGTTAGCATAACATATAATCTATTAATCATAGTAAATCTAGAAAAGGTCACCAATCAACAACAACTATTGTGATATCTGCAACAAGCACTTTAGAAATTTTTCTTTGGCTCCTTGTGTCGCCATGTACTTGGAGTTCCAGTCATGCTCATTTATCTGCAGCACCTTGTAGCCCATCATTTCCAAATGCTTCATTTTCATAGACTCGGGCCCTCTCAAAGCGGTCAAATCGTTCTCACAGAAAGAATCTAGCTTCAGTAAAAGAATGGCCACCCTATAAAAAGTAGGAAAAAGTGAGTAAAAGTCACAAACAGCTTTATCCACAGGTGATTACTTCGTTATACGATCTAGCATAGTGACCTCCACGGGAGGCGCTGGAACTGGCTTTCTGTCCCGATCGAAGTGAATCACAAAATCAATTTGGTAGCCGTACGGCGTCGTGTGATTGCAGCGGAAGTGGTTTTCGTTCTTTAGCAGGTTTTGCAGAAGCTGTTTGACATCTGCATTGAAGGTACTGGGCCGGAAAGACTCTGTAATGTTCAAGAAATATAAGTATAAATGAGCATAACTCAATAAACATACTGGGATAGATTTAAAATCAAAAAACAATGTAGCATGTGGAATTTAAATTCATTAAAATCAAGAAAGAAACATTTATGAATAGAAACTCCAAGCTTTTGCGGATATTACTATTTTCTCATACAAATTGACCGATCGCTCCTATGGTACTATCAGATATAGTGATTTAGAAGAAAATTAGAATTGACCACAATTAAATTAGAGGATCATATATTAAGTTTTAATCTGGTATCCTTAAAAACCAGGAAAATCTGCTGATTTAGTTTCTATAGAAACGGACAAACGGACAGACCGACGGACATGGCTAGATCGACTCGGCTGGTGATGCTAATCAAGAATATATATACTTTATTTGGTTGGAGATGCTCTTTTTCTGCGTTAAAAAACTTCGGGTCAAACTTATATTACCCTGCAGCGGCATAAATATTATTAAAGGTTTTTGTTGCATACTTTTGGACATAATTTAAAATGATTTCAAATGCCTGGCTATTCCTGTCGGATCCCTTATAGTTATACTTACTTTTGTTCATTTGAGCTTCGATATAGTTCTGCTGAAACCAAGGCACATTTGCCTCGGGCAAGTCCAGACAGACTGTGCGATTCAGTTGCATGACCAGGTTAAGGACCCTTTCCGGATAGGTGGCCTTAGAGTAGCAGACCTGTATTTCGTCTTCGATCCGCTGAATGAACTTCACGCAGAATACCTGATTGATCAACTGCTCCGGTATGGATTTGTAAAAGCACAGAGCTAGACAGGCTTGGACGAGCGATAGTCCACTCATTTGGTCAAAGTCTCTAGAAATGGTGGATCGAAATATATTAAAAATTAAAAATACTGCAATTTCTGTGGCACCCACCTGAGTAACACTTCAGCCACACGATTCAAGACATCAGGAGAGGCAGGCGTGTACCCTAGGTTATAGGAGCAGGTCAGGACCTTCTCAACGGTGTCTCCGGTGATGTGATCTTGTTGTTCGGAAATGTAGCCAAACATGGACTCTAACAACTCGGGCACAAAGAAATGCGAAGCATTGAAATTATACGCCATGTCCCGAACCACTCGAGAATTAAGGTCCTTGCAATGAAGAGATTTATATAGCACCAGAGCTTGGTTGTAGACCAAAGTGTTCTTCAGACCTGCCAATCGAAATGAGAAATGTTATTGGAATTATGTAGTCAAAACGATTGCTAACTTACTTTTGCGATGACTTAGGGTTCGTACAATCATGCTTAGTTCGCTGGGATTCAAGGGACTATCATCGGCGCCAGCTAGGTGCCTCTCAGCACATCCGATAAGAATGCTATCCATGGTGGACAGCTGCATGCCAGCCAGCGGAGGCAGATGCTGGCGAAACCTCAGTTCGCTGGCGATTTGCATGCCTCGGCTGAGCAGAAAGCAGTCCTGAATGTCCAGCTGCGGAGCCATCGACAGCATCTTGCTGAGTATGACGTTGGGAAACTTCTTGAACGCAAACGGTGTCTGTCCGTAGGCCAACACAAACGCTGCCATGCGCGCGAACTTGGTGGGTAGTCTGCCCGCGATGTCCTCCTCGATGGCACTCATGCACATGCGACTCAGCTTCCGCTCGACGGTGAAGTGCCGGTAGGTTCCGCCCAGGTTGTTGTTGAAGTTCATGTAGCGCTGGCAGTGCTTCAGGAAGCGCAGGTGGGTCTGCTCTTCCGGGCAGGAGTCCAGCTCTCGCACGACACCCGACCAGTAGGTGTTGCACAGTCGCAGGTCGGAGATCTTCAGGACACGCAGTACTCTAAAAAAGTGCCCGCTGGCATTCGGTAGGAGCCAGGACTCTTGGCAGTGGACAAGCTCGCGGAAAACGTTCATGTACTCGTCCCTTTGAAGGGGCGTGGCAAAGTGGACGGCACAGGACAGGGCATCCGCTGTTCTTTCAACCCGCAGCAACTTCTCCGTGGCTTCCTTGAGTGATTGCATCAAACTGGCAGGCTCCTGGTGGTGCAGAAATGTTCGGCACACGCTCTTTAGATCTCCCGACTCCAATTGGGGAATGCATGGACTCAAGGCCAGCATGATCTCTCTAATTAACTGGGTGTGATCCTGTGACCACACCGGAATATTCAGCATGTGGAGCACCTTGAGCAACGCCTTCGGGGTTTCACTGCTGAGGTCGCCGCTGTGCAGCATCTCCGTCACTCGATGCTTAAAGTCTTGAAGGAGCTGCTCGTCGATGAGCATGTGCAGTTGGAATAGGCAGGTGGACAAGAGGCGCACCTGCTCTTCGCTCTGGCACTGGGCTATGTGTTTCTCCAGCTGCGGCACAAAGTTCCGGCACACAAGGGGCGTAAAGAAGTCGCGTTCCAGATTGATGCCCACCGACAGGCGAGACAGGGCGGTCAGGGGAATCATCTCATGCTCATCCACTGCACCGTCTATAAGGCGGAGAACTCGCAGCAAAACAGCCTCCACGGCTGGCTCGCGGTTCGCTATGCGCATCTTACGCAGATAGAGGTAGCAGCGACTCAGGTCGATGGTGTCCAGCTGGTCTATATGGTTGGAACTGAGATACGGCAGGACTTCCCTTAGCACGCGCTTCGTAAGTGCGTCTCTTTCTGGCTGGTCCAGGCCTTGGTAGTGCTGCCAGAGCAGTGAGATGCTCTCAACCAAATGCGACCTATCCATCACTTCCTTTCCACTATTTCCCATCAGCAGATCCAGAAGTTCGTCTCCGGTTTTCGTCTCCTCCAAACGCGACAGCAGAATGTCCCTGTCCATGGTAGTGCTTCCGCTGAGGCTTTTTTGCCCACTCGCAGGAGCCAGATGAAGTCCATTTGCCGGCAAAAACGACGCTACTGCCGGCACAGGCGGCTTGGCACCAATGTGTACTTGCCTTCTCAGCAACTGCAGCTGCCTGATTTGCATAAGGTATTGGAGGAACTTCCATTGCGCTCGAGGCGCGTAATTCAGATACATACTGAAGTCTTTGGTATATTTACAAAAATGTTAAATAATAATAATAAAAAGGCGCCGTGTAAACATGTGACGAGAAGGGCGATCAGATGTTGCCAATTGTGCTGCCAACTCGGGTAAAAATAAAGGTACAACAACATGCATGTGTGATTAAAATATTAAATTTAAGCAAATGAAATGAAATTTGAGTTTGTGTATGAAAAAAATCTTTGGAAAAAAATTATTCTCTATTATTCTTATTGGAAGTCGGCTGTTGAAAGCGAACGGACATGTAAAGTAAAACTCCACATATAAACACAATTTAAAACTTCCCAACAATTTAAAAATTAAGATAAACTAATCAAATTTTTTATAGAATTTTAATCAGTGGTACTACGTGTTTTGTAATGTGAAATGCTTGCAGTCGCTGTAATGTTTTTGTAATTTGATGTTAAAGCGTGTCGTCAATGTGCAAATTTCAGATTAAGTCTCTTTTTTAAAAGGTATACAAAATGAGTTCCACCAGGTCTCACCTTGAAACCAATTTTATGTTATACAATAATTAATTCTTCTTTAATTGTACATGAATTCTTTTTACAAGATCATAGCATTTCGTAAGGAGTAAATGTCATCCAAACTGGACAAATGTAAAAAAAAAACTTTTTAGAAACTTAGAAGTATGTAAAAATTAAGCGTTCATGCAATTATATGGAAAACAACATTTTTATAACATTTATAAAATTTATAAGAAATCGTGATCCGATTTTGTAAAATTTTTAACTTTTAGTTAAAACGACATCAACTTAACTTCCCAAAATGTTATGCATTTATCTTAAATTTTTCCAGCTATTGAAAAAAGTTTCCTGATCCGAATAATTTTCGGTCAATATCTACCTGGACCATAGGGCAATGCTTTAGTGGTTCTTTAAGCTTATTAGCTCATTGAATTAAATAAAAAATGTGTACCTAAATTTGAAATGAGGTACACTTTGCGCACCCGAGTTAGCAGCGCCGTTGCATGTATTTTGGTGAATTGCATTTACTTTGTAGGCAGAAAAACAAGCGAAACTTTACAACCCACACAAAACACTTGACCCAAATCAAACAATGGAGTCCTCCGCGAGCCTGGCCGACAAGTTGGTCTCCAAAACGGCCAGCAACAACTCACTGGACAGCAGTTCCAAGTCAAGTTCGCTGGGCTCGAAGCACGGACAGAACGGAGTTCTCAGAGACACGCCCTTCTCCTATCTGGACGGTGAGGAGGACCAGGACCAAAAGAACGACGTCACCTATGTGTGTCCCTACCGCGGCCCTGTCTTCGGTGCCCTAACCATCACCAACTATCGCCTGTACTTCCGTTCGCTGCCGCTGCGGGATCAGGAGCCCCCCGTGGTAGTAGACGTACCGCTGGGCGTAATAGCGCGAGTCGAGAAGATCGGAGGTGCCACGTCGCGGGGAGAGAACTCGTACGGCATTGAAATCTTCTGCAAGGACATGCGCAACCTGCGCTTTGCCCACAAACAGCAGAACCACTCTCGCCGGACAGTGTTCGAGAAGCTGCAGACGAATGCCTTTCCGCTGTCCTACAGCGGGCGCCTCTTCGCCTTTGCCCATGCGGCGGCGGCCAGTGCGGTGAATGGCGGCAGCAGTGGCTGGGACGGTTGGGCCGTCTACGAGCCGCTGGCAGAACTACGGCGCCTTGGCGTGCCCAACGATATGTGGCGGGCCACCAAGCTGAACGAGTCCTACACCATTTGCGACAGCTATCCGGCCGTTTGGGCTGTGCCCAAGGCCGCATCCGATGACTTTCTGCGTCGCGTGGCCCAGTTCCGGTCCCGTTGTCGCCTCCCGGTCCTGTCCTGGATGAATCCCCGGACGCAGGCTACTATAACTCGCTGTTCCCAGCCCCTGGTGGGTGTGAGCGGCAAGCGCAATGCGGACGATGAGACCTATCTGAGCTACATCATGGAGGCCAACGCCCAGTCGGACAAGCTGACGATCATGGATGCGCGGCCCAGCGCCAATGCCATTGCCAACAAGGCGAAGGGCGGTGGCTATGAGTCGGAGGACGCGTACAAGAACGTGGAAATCAATTTCCTGGACATCCACAACATTCACGTGATGCGGGAGAGCCTGCGCAAGGTCAAGGAGGCCTGCTTCCCCACCACCGACGACTCCAAGTGGCAGACGGCCATCGACAATACACTGTGGCTTAAGCACATTAGGTGCATCCTGGCGGGCGCCGTCAGAATCGTGGACAAGGTGGAGACCATGAGCACGTCAGTTGTTGTCCACTGCTCGGACGGGTGGGATCGCACCGCTCAACTGACGGCCCTGTCCATGCTGCTCCTGGATCCCCACTACCGCACTGTCCGTGGCTTTGAGGTGCTCATAGAGAAGGAGTGGCTCTCCTTCGGACACAAGTTCCAGCAACGCGTCGGCCACGGTGACAATAAGCACTCGGACGCAGACCGATCGCCGGTCTTCCTGCAATTTATCGACAGCGTCTGGCAGGTCAGCCAGCAGTTCAACAACGCGTTTGAGTTCAACGAGCATTTCCTCATAACCATCGTGGATCACCTGTACTCCTGTCGGTTTGGCACATTCCTTTGTAACACGGAGGCCGAGCGGGTCACCGAAGGTATGATTAATCTCTTCTTTTCATCACAATGCATTGCTAAAACTTCTCTTTTAGATCTGAAGCACAAGACCACATCCTTGTGGACACACATCAACTCGTCGCTGGACCAGTATTTGAATCCCCTATTCCCCTCGTTCACGCACGGGGCGGAGCTGGTGCTGCGCCCCATCGCCAGTGTGCGGGTCGTACGCCTGTGGAAGGGCCTTTACTGCCGCTGGAACCCGGGTCTGTGCGCTCCCCAGCACGGCTGTCAGCGCACCCGGGAGCTGCTCTCCAAGCAGGACCAGCTCTTCAAGCACGTCAACGAGCTGAGGCTCAAATCAAACAACCGGAGCAACAGTATGCAGACGACAACAAGACTAGCTTCACCAATGCACTAATAGTATTCCTTTTACGTATATGTATACCCATAAATATATTTCAAACTAATCCTTATATTTCCATTAACGCAGTTATTTAAACAAACTTCTTTATTGCGTGAATATACTCTAGGTTTGTTTCTTTAATAAATTACGCTTGTATGATTTCTAAGCTACCAGAACTTCTCCTTCCTTTATGTTTGGGTAGCGAGTGAGCTTATAGTAAAAACAAAAAGCTAAGAAATATTCCATCTGGCTCCGACTATTGAATTTGGAGCCCATGTATGGCGAATTTCGTTATTATTTAAATTATTATTATCTAAAGTCAAAAAGTTTCTTCAAGAACTATCCTAATATTCATGAACAATTCAGGGATCACGATAGTATATTAAGATCATTTAACCTTGAAGTATTTCCATCCTTAAAATCACAATTAAGGCAGCTGTAATTATGTTCTTAATAAGGAGGGATTTTTAAATACTATTTTAAACCAATAAAATTATTAAGGTATTTTCATGTTTGTCCAGCACAGCGAGACATTTTAAAATTTGTTAATGTGAAAAAGCGAAATATGCTCTAAAGTGCAATACATTGTTTGAGATACCAAATACAGAATAAAATTGTATTTTTATACAATCTAACATTTTGTAATATAGGTTTTGGCGCCTTTTTAATAATAATAAATACATAAAAATATATTCTTAATCTATCAGTTTAAACTCCTCAGTCTAGGGCAGATAAATAAAATAATAAATAAAAATAAGGATTTGGTGATCTCATTTATCTAAGTTTAAAAAAACGGAAACCATGAAATGGATGGCACTGCCAGCTAAAAATAATTTGTGACCTTGCAACACTATTTGGGCGGCCAATTCAAATTTGACATAAAGCTATTAAGTTAATATTTACATCAACATATTCTTTTTATCTAAGCTTAGTCGTACACATGTTCATAACTACAAAGAAAAATAACAAAAACATTCTAAATATAAAGAATAGTAAACAAATATATTTGTTTGTCAAGCCCACAGGCTATGCAGGCTATGCCCACACTTTTTCATCTGTTGCATGCACCTGGCACCGGTTTCATTCATAACTTTTGCTCCAAAATAGGCGCCTGCGCCTTGGTCTACCAACGCGTCGCCCAACACCCTCACCCACTTAAGCGTCCATTTCGGGTTTGCGCCAAAAATTAAATCACTGCTGCATCAGTACGTTTTCGCACGCTCATTAGGGCGGTCGTGTTCGGATTGCCTATGTGAATTGTTGAAATTTTTTTAAGTTTATTCGAAAGTTCGGGCTATATCAAAGGCATCTTAGCTATCTTTAAGAATGAATGTTGGGTTATATAGCTCTATTGTATGGCTTCTTTGTTTCTTAACCTTGTGCCGTGCCAACACGGACTCGGAGGTGCTCCTGGTCATCGCCTGTCCGCCGCATCCGCGCCAGGCTCAGGACGAGTGCTTCGCCTTGGCCGGCAGCTTGAGGGAGCAGCATCGACAACTGAATCTGACAGGAGACGTTGCCCTTGGCGACTATGTTCTCAAGGTGCACGTATTGCATGAGCTTTTCAATTACTGGACCCTGCTGGACGCACTGCCCCATTTGCGAAGCCAAACCCAAGTGCTGAGCTCGCGCACTGAATGGATTATCTGGTGCCAACACAACACGCATGTCGCCTCCTTGCGCGATCTGCTCGAGAACCTTCGCCGCCAGGACCAGGCCGAGGTGAGTGTGATGGTGGCGGGGAGGAGACCAGTGACCCCTGATCCAACATGTTTATTCAGCTCGCCTTTTATGGCCACGCCCTGTACGATTCGGAGGCCACCATTATACACCACTTCTCGCACTACAAGAATCCGCGATGGTTCCCGTATCCCATGCTCGACGCCGGACTTGTTTTCTCAGGCTCTCTTTTCAGAAGGTAATACCGCCGGCTATTTTGGCAGAAATTGTGCACAGAAACATATTCGGGGGTGCCACCGAAATCACTAATGTATGCAATAAAATGCTTGAGGCACCAAATTCAAGTGCAAATGAACGATTATACAATTTGTAGCTAAGTTTCATTTAAAGGCATGAAGTATTTTGTAGTTATTTGAATTTTAAGTGTAGAGTATCTTGCGTAAATTGTAGTGAATCGTTATTTTTCAGGCTAGCCGAACTTGTTGCTCTTAATGCCCAAAACAACAGCCGTCCCAGCGAGTTCTCCATCGACGCCTCTCATGAGCTGGCGCGCTTTATATTCGACAATATACAACCTGACTACGGCGACGACCCGCAGCATCGCGGAACAACGTTTTCGCGGAAAATCATTTTGAAAAGTGCTGCCTACATTTGCCCCACAGCCATACCTGCCACACAATCCCCGAAGCGTCCGGCAGGAGGAGCACCTTCGTGTGCACTGTATGCAAGGCCAAAGGAGCCATATGCTCCAGGGGTGCCATCGACGAATTTGGGGGACCGGAAGGAGCACTGTGTAAGTTTATTTACGACCCTGTTGTAGTGGAATCATGTTGCATTCCATATATCACCTTAACGGGTTCTTGATTAAGATGAAAATCTCCATTAGGTTTCTTCTAAAATTGGCAATGAACGCTTTGCTGTAGAGCAATCTCTTCACACTTTATTCGATAAATTTTTGTTAATAATTGTATGAAAGCTACTTTTACTTTCTATAAAAATAAAATGTAGCGTTTCTAGTCATAGCCAATGAGTACGTTTACTGACTGACCTCAAGTTTAAGGTAGCATAAACCAAGTCAACTAAAGATCGAAGATTTCGATGTTTTAGTATGAAAACATGGATGTTACATCGATGGACATCGATGTTTCACCACCTCTGAAGTCAACGTAAGCTTCTGTTAATAAATATATGTATTTATTTTTCTTTCATTATATATTCTAAGTTTTTGACCTTAAACTAAAGTAAGCATCTGCTTAAAGAAGGAAATTCCTAGAGCACTTTTAAATGGCCTACAGTATTTTGTATATATATTTATATTTATCTGTATTAGCTTTACTATGGCCATTTTTCAAAGTTCTTCCAAGCATTAAGAGCCACTTTCGTCGTGTTTGGAGCACCTTAAATTTAATGCAGATACCATCCTAACAAGCCCAATACCCATTTTGGTTATCAATAGCGTTGGAGAGAGCACCCCGAGCAATTAGTATACGAAACCTCAATAGCCATAAATTCCCCAAGACTCCGACTTAATATCTCTCTCTTGCCGTCTCCATATCTGTTCCTGCCAATGTACATATTTCCTGGCCCACACAGGTGCACACAACGGGATCTCACATCTATTTCGCAATCAAAACCTGTGCAAAATTCCATAAGGAACGCATTCCAATCATCGAGCGTACCTGGGCAACCGACGCCCGCTACCGGAGATACTACAGCGATGTGGCAGGTGAGCACCTCGACGACAATGAGCGGGCAATTAGAACAAATGAAGGAGGTTTAGGTTCAGGTTCAGGTTCATATTCAGGGGGGAGGTAAAATAAACCTAACAGATACCTGTGTGTGCTAAGCGAATTAACAAAAACACGATGAGGCCGAAACTGAGGCTGAGGCTGAGGCTGAGTGATAGCCAAACAATGCTCTGGAGTCGGTCGAAGGATGTGCATGTTTGTGGAGACTGCAGTGCTGGCCCTCCTCCTCATAATCACTCCCAAGCTTTGCCCTTCGACCAATAGATGAATATTCATTGATTTGACTCTGCGATTTGATTTCCCCCGTTCTCTGTTCGCCGAAAACCACAACAGACGACGGCATACCGACAATTAGCACTGGAATCCCGAACGTTCAGTCTGGACATTGTGCCAAAACAATGGCAATTTTACAATTATCCCTCAAGGATATCGGCGAACAAGTGGACATACGCTGGCTGATGCTGGTCGATGATGATACCTTGCTGAGGTGAGTAATGGCTAAGGAATTTCGGTTCTGAGCCCCAAAGAGCCCAAAATAATTATTGAGAAATAATACTTTGCCTTGGGTTAAACTTTTTAAATTTTAAAATTTTTTTTTTGCCACATTGAAATGGCAATCCTTTTTTTATAAAGCGAACCTTAGCCGTCTTGACCATCTCCATTCATTTTATTTTGCGGCTTAATTGCATGACGGCACATTCAATTAAAAAAATTGATTTACTCGTACACTCACTGACCATTTTCCGTTCTCAATCCAATCCAATCACCAGTGTGCCCCGCATCAGCGCCCTGCTGAGCTGCCACAATCATTCGGAGCTCGTCTATTTGGGCCAGCGCTACGGCTATCGCCTGCATGCACCAGATGGCTTCAACTATCACACTGGAGGAGCTGGCATCCTGCTCAGCCTGCCGCTGGTCAGGCTCATCGTGGACCGCTGCAGTTGTCCCAGCGCCAGTGCCCCCGACGACATGATCTTGGGCTACTGCCTGCAAGTGCTGGGCGTCCCGGCCGTGCCGGTTGCGGGAATGCATCAGGCACGGCCGCAGGACTATGCCAGGGAGCTGTTGCAGCTGGAGCCGCCCGTCTCGTTCCACAAGTTCTGGGGCACGGAGCCAGATCACACCTACAGCCATTGGCTGGGGGGCAAAGTGGGCAACCGGAGTGCTCCGCACGCGGCTGACAGGGAACGGAGTGCTGCTGCTGCTGCTTCACTGCACCTGCTCGGGAGGCTGCCCGTACCCCGAGGCGGAGGTGTACTTCCACTGGCGGCGGTGTTGGAGTCGTCTGGGAAGCATTTGGATCTTTAGCTCAACCAGGTAAGAGTGCTAATTAAAAACAAGAAAAGCTCTTAAGGTAAATGACTCTGCCGGTGACAGTTGAACAAAAAAGTTGTCGGGGAACCACCAAACCAATCAGCAGGCAGGCATCAAGCGGACTGCCAAGCACACGAATTTTCATTCATTCTTCAGACCAAAAAATAAAAAATAAAAACTTTGACAGGTGTCGCGTTAGGAAAACGTAGTTCTGTCTGTTCTGTTGCGGCTTTCGTGCCAGTTTAATTAGAGGAAATGCTCGAATGCGGTCGAGATTTTCCTTGATGGGGTTTGGCTTTCGAGGGGCTGCCACCGCCAGTTGTCCTGGCTTGTCCTGATTACACGAGCTTGCACTCGGAAGCGGGCTTAGTCAGTGACATTTATGTCAAAAGAGGTGGCTTGATTTTAAAATAGGTTTTTAGAGAGACTTGTTTATTATGAGGAGCCAAAATTCCATTCAAGGCGAAATTTAAGGCAAAATTGTTGATGAGATATTATTTATTAAATATTTTATTTGAACAATATGTTAATCTTAGAGATTGTACATTCGACTCATCTCATATACATATATTCATTAGGTTTCACTTCCAAGGCTAAACGATTTTAGAAGAGCGTTTGCTCCCGAAAAAGATCTGATTTTTTGTTCTGGCGTTCCCACTCATTTTTTTAGAGTGCAGAGTGAGTGAAACTTGTAAGCTGTTGTTGCTGCTTGGCTTGTACATTGCAGCCAAGGCGTGGGAGTGAGCGAGGAAGAGAGATTTTTCCGAAAGGAAAGATCCAAATTGAACGGCTCTTTTAAACTTATAAGCTGTTGTTGCTGCTTGGCTTGTACATTGCAGCCACCGCGTGGAAGCAAGGGAAAAAATTTTTTCGAATGGAAAGCCAAATTGAGCGGTTCTCTTGATTTCCTTTTTATCAATACCGCGGGCAACCGGTCTCTTGCGAACTTTTAGGGAAACCGACATAAAATTTTTTTATTAAACCAAGATCAATATAACTATGAAATATTCCAGTACTAAAACTGAACGGAATTTAGATTAAAATCCCCAAATGAGTGTTCCCTTCCAAATAATGCATACCATTTGCATTCGGTTTCAATTTGCGACCATTAAAATCCTTATCCGTCATCAGAAGTACTTCCTCAACTGCAGGTTGTGTTCGCACCTTGGTCGAACTTAAACCTCATTAAATGCAAATTTTAAACGAGCCAGGGGAGGAAAATGCGGAAAATGCTTGCCATTCAGGGGATTCGAAAGTTTGCGCTTGAGTGAATTTTTCGAATGGTTAGCTTAGCCCTTGGGGCGGGCTGGCATTCCAGCTCGTTTCGCCTACCCCAGCCCCCACTTCCTGCACAGCCACGAGTATCTTTGAGATAAACAAACAAAGAGCTCGATCCACCAACGCCAAAGCCAAAGAAAGCTAACTAAGGTGGACGCAAAGCACCCGCCGTCGATGAAACATTTATAAGTATCCTGGCGACCGTCGTCTCGTTGCTGTTCAGCAATGCACAATCTGCATCTATTATTCAAATACTAATCAATAGTTTTCGCAGGTTTCGTACCTTTGTGGGTGACAAACTGACACTCTCAGACAGTTTCCTTTCGAAATAGGTGAAAACAATTTGTCAGTTGGCTTGCTAAGCCCGTAATTGCGGCCAGTGGTCGCTGAATTATTAAACGATTGAGTGAAAGTAATTGCCAGTGGCAGATTAACCGAGAGAACGAAATAAATATACATATAGGTATAAGTGTTCCACTTTACTGGATTAAATGTAAGAGCAATACTTTTGTTTAAAAAATAATTCTGAATGTCGCTGGCCAAACCCTTCGTATTGCCTGTCCACTTTAAACTGGTCACCACCTTCTTTCGCAACATAACGACGTCCACGTGCGGGCTTCTCCTCGTGGCCGCTTTAACCGTGCATCCTAATTAGTTGCGGATTTTTCCGTGAACACGAAACGTAACCCCAAACTCAAGCCGTAGGAACCCGCAGCAGCCAACTGCATGGCGACGCTGCGACAAGTTGAATTTAAAAACAAATTTAATTAACACCTTGCAGTTGAATAAATGCCGCATGTGCATTCCGTGTCTGCTCCGAGTCAACGTCACCACCACTAGCTCCCCAGTACCCTATTTTCTGGTCACCACAACGCTAACAGGATTTTCCTGAAAGTGTGGCATCTTAGCCGGAGATTTCTTCACTTCTGGTCCTTGAAGAAGAGACTGAGCTTAGAGTTCAGATAAAGGATTATACACATATCTCTGAAATCAGATGAACCTGATTCTAATTGTACTCACAGAGAGAATTATGGCATACTGAAATCGAGAAATCGCGTTCTCAAATACGTACTCCTCTCATTTTGAGTACGGATTTTTTAAAAATTTTAAGTTAAGTATTTTTCCTTTTTTTTGAGTACAAAAAAACTAAAAATGAATATGAGTACTTGTGTTCTTAAAAATTGTACTCAAACTGAGTTAAAATCATCTTAAAGTAAAAACAAGTGGACTCGGTCATTATTTGAGTAGATATTTTCTCACTTTAAGTTAATATATTCTTAAAAATTCTCTCTGTGTACTTTAAGGTTCGAAAACATCTACTTTAATGCGTTATGACCTTTCAACCGAAATTTAAATACTCTGCGCGAGGGTACAAAAAAAGTTGAGGGAGTGTGGTGTCTAAATAATCTTGATAGGAGCCACTATGCTGAATTTTCTTTTGCATAAAATTACAGTTTATCCTGGAGGAAGAGGAGTACGAGGACGCAGCACCCAGCTCAGATTACATGGACATGGGTGTTGCTTGTGGCTACTTGAAAGTAGATTATGCTGAACAATGTCACATCACTGCGTCCAGCAGTAAGCACGGTTAATCTGGCTTGAGACATCACAAAAGTTAAACCATAAGAAAATTTAAGTGACCGCCCTTGCCCTCGCCTCGCCCTCGAGCTCAGAAAGAAATCAAGCATGAGAGGAAATTGTTTAAAAGATTTCTTTACACATTGTGCTTTCAAATCCTTGGGGCTTTTCGAACATTTTCTTCTCCGACCTTTGTTGTCGTTTCAAGCTCGGCGTCGTACAGTTCCCAGTTCCCAGTTGAGTTTAGACAATTGTTTTAGTTTGGTGTTTGAATTCTGCATTTCTGCACTCACTTGGCGATGGCACAGGGGAAACCTTTCAAGTGTTATGCATGATGACAGCGAAGCACTTAAGCTTTAACTTGCCAAATAGGGAATTTAATTCGTTCAACCCTTTGCAAATAGTCACATATTATAGATTAAATTAAAAAAATATTTATTGTCCTGAACTAAATCCTTTTCCCAACTTTGGCAAACCGCCGCCAGACGTTTGCCAGCCACAACCTGGGGACCGACTCCCTTTTGGATCCGGTTAAATTGTCTCAAAAGTAGGCAATTTCATTCAAATAAAACGCAGGCAGGCCTCGCAATCCTTTCGTCCGCCGGTTAACGTGTAATAAATTTTGTGTCCATGTCCAAACTTAAGCGGAGTTCGGAGGCAAAAGCATTTTGTGTCTATCAGGGCGTCTAATCTGCAGTTGAACCCATCCAACCAACTTACCACGTGCAATAAATTCCAAGGCGCACCGCACCGTCTGCACTATTTTCGCCCAGCCTCAGGACTTTTGTTTTTTCTGCCTGAATATGGGCAAGGAGGGGCGGACGACTGTTAAGCCACGTCGTACGTGATCTGATAGGGAATGAAAGGCCACCGCAGCCCCAGAGACGCCGACATGTGTGTGCGCAAAGTTTCGGCCAAGTCGAGCAGTTGCCACATTTGCTTGGCCTAAAGGACACGCACCTGCTCTGCACTCCAAGAACCCTCCCAGTTCCCCCAGGATTGTGTGGTGGCTTAGCCGCACGACTCACAAGCATTTGGCGCTGCGCTAATTTACTTTAAATTGGTTTTTTGACATTGGGGCTCCGGCTTCCTCCTACGAGTTATCAGTGATAAATTACTAGGACACCTTCCGCTAAAATCGGGATACAGGCGAATATTTCTAACAATTTTAATACCATTGCCATTTTTTATGAGTTCGTTCGATAGCTCCAAGAGTATAATAGCTTCGACAACCTTACAATTCCAATGATGGCCTCCCTTGTCTCCATTTCCGCCCCCAAAATGACCCTGTTTATCGCTAATGGCATCTGACTGACGAAGACCATGGTTAATATATTGGTAAATAAGAATTAACCAATTTAACTCAACAGGACCGCGCTCCTTGACAAATTTTCTTAAAGCTCAATTTATTTTGCCGTTTGCCTTCCATAATTAATGAGCCAAGTTTAGGAACCTTTTGCGGGCAACTTTCTCAAGAGTCCAACTAAAAGTCCAGCAGGGTCTATTGTCGACAAGATTGCTTATCGACGCAACGCATCGGAGTGGGCGTGGCATGTCAACGATATACTAATGACCAGGCGAAAAGTTTTCCATGTTGCTTTATACCCTTTTTTACTGGGTATTATAATTATGATCGAATAAGGGACATTTCTGAAGCCATAAACATTACACAGTAATTTGTACTTGTATATTTAATCAGCATCGGAAGAGTGGAACCATATAGTATGGCTGCTATAGGATCGAACTTCCCAGACCTTTGGCATATTTTTCATGTTTATTATTGTTGAAGCCTCCAAATTTGGAAAGTTTTTTCTACAACTGCTTATTAAATTAGAAAATGAAATAAACAAGGGTATTAAGGCTTCGACTTAAACCAGCTAGCTTTACTTCCGTTTTTTGTGTATTTGAGCTTGTAAGTTTCAGTTCTATAAAGACATAATTAAAGGAAACAATATTAGAGAAAGGTGTTTGCTTGATTAACCATAGGTTACCATTCAACGGGAGCTACATTGACGTGAACGAGAGTGGGCTGCCTTTGGGTCACGTTTGAAAACGAAACGTTTTGCATACATTTTTGGTCAAAATCCAAACTAATGAATAACTATCTCGAAAATGCGGTCGAAAATGCATTTTGCGGTGGGTATTGTGGTTGGTTGGAATTATACGGAGAGCGGATTGTATAGAGAGGACATGTGCTTTATGTGCCAGAACAACTGACCGATATTTAACTTCTTCAATTTTGCTCTACAGTTTTCAAGCTAGAGTACTATTCTCCGCGTTTAGGATCTAAAAACAGCATTAGCTGTATAAATCGGTTGCACGTGACGCCTTGTCATAGTCACCGCACAATTAGAGTGTTCTCTGAATTCCGCCAGCTAAATAACCCCAATAAAACTGGCCAAAATATATTGGTTGATTGGCTGGAGGGCAAATTGGGGGGTTTCCCAAATGGGCGACGCACATAAATCATGCTCCCGACGAAATTGCTTCAAATGTTTCCACGCACAATTGCCCGAAATCCGATTGCTCAACCTGGGCAGGGGTGACTGCTAAATCTCCCATTGCGATTGAACTGGTTTAAAAATCTATCAACGGCAATGAAACCGTGTTTAAAACGAGTTGCTACATATTCTGAAAATAATGTCTAGCAGGAGCAATGTAAAAATCTCATTCGAAACGAATATTTTACGTAATATGTCAAGCTAAGCGAATATTTTTAATGAAGCCGCAACTTGTAACATTTTTCTTTAAGGCGAGACACAAACATATAATGAAAAGGAATCAGTACCCTTTTTGCTCTTTGGAGCATCACAAATACACTCAGAGTGTGGCCTAGGTGTTGGGGCATGGCCCACAGCTGCCGCCGCAACATGTACTAATTAGTCAAGGATTTCGCATTAGGAAACAAATTCCCGACCCGGATGAATGTGGAGGAGCACGTGCCGCGCTTTTAAATTTCAAAAAGCTTATACATTTTTATACCAGTCTACTTATAAAGTGTGAAATGCATTTTAAAATGATGTACACGTACACAAAGTTAAAGATTTTTTCGATTTTTTTTTTAAATTTCGTTCATGCTGATGCTTGGGTTGCTCTCTTTTTTATGTATATTGTTTTGGTTTACATTTTTTAATGATGTTCCACGCCAATTGAGATTGACCAAAGCAGCGTGACCGTTTATGGTATATTTTACAATGTAAAAAACGCTCTCGCTGGCCATAAACGCATTATTTATTTATTTTTATACCCTTGCAGAGGGTATTAAAATTTTGCCATGATATTTGCAACGCAGTGAAGGAGGCATCTCAGACCCCATAAAAGATATATATTCTTGATCAGCATCACCAGCCGAGTCGATCTAGCCATGTCCGTCTGTCTGTCTGTCCGTCTGTCTGTCTGTCCGTCTGTCTGTCTGTCGGTTTCTACGCGAACTAGTCTCTCAGTTTTTAAGCTATCGGGCTGAAATTTTCAGCATAGTCTTATTTCTTCAGCACGCAGTATATATGTCGGAATGGCCGATATCGGACAACTATATCCTATAGCTGCCATAGGAATGATGGCAAAATTAATGTAAAAAAAATTTTAACTTCTCTGTTTTTTAACGAATTTCTATTAATTTCAAGATATAGTCGTTTTTTATAGTTCTAGAATTACGGTTTTAATTTCATTGAGATCGGACAACTATATCATATAGCTGCCATAGAAGGGATCGGTCGATTTATATGAAAATGTAAAATTCTACATGTAAAATGTAAAATTTTCAATGATCCAATTGCTGACTGCAAGGGTATACAAACTTCGGTTTACCGAAGTTAGCTTTCTCTCTCGTTTTATTTTCTTTTTAGGGTGGTCCGCTGGGCCTTGGCACCGCTTCTAATGAAGAATGAATAAGAACCTGAGCGGACTTCGACTTTACAGCTTTATTAACAAGATACTTTATTTTTTTTTACAGATATCTATTGCATCCATCTAATAATAGCATCTATTAACGAATAAGTTATTGTTAAATCACAAGAGTTCTCCAAAAAACTTATGTACATCATGCTTTAAGTACACAGAGAGAATTTTTAAGTAAAAATGCACTTAAAGTAAGTAAAAAATACTCAAATAACGACCGAGAACTTTTTGTACTTAATTAGATGTCGTTTTGTACTCAGTTCAAGTAAAATTTTTAAGAATGCGAATACTAATATTAAGTATTTAATTACGTTTTTGAATACATTTTATGCTCAACGAAAGTGAAAAATGTACTTCATTTAAGACCGAATAATTTTCAATTTAATACACAAAAGTTCTTAGTTTAACAACGAATCATTCTCAATTATTTGACACTGGGTAAAAAAAATTATGTAAAATTGAGAGAGGGAGGCTGTAAATGGCCAGTATCTGGAGAGGATCAGGCAGTGCCGGCTGCAAATGGCCAGTTTCTGGAGAGGATTAGGAAGTGCCGGCTGCAAATGGCCAGTTTCTGGAGAGGATCTGGCAGTGCCGACTGCAAATGGCCAGTTTCTGGAGAGGATCTGGCAGTGCCGGCTGCAAATGGCCAGTTTCTGGAGAGGATTAGGAAGTGCCGGCTGTATGTTGATATGTTAAGTTAAATGGATATAAATATTATAGAAAGTCTATAAAAGCCAACTTACATTTTTTCGAAAACACAATTGCTGCGAGTGGTACTCGAACCCGTGATTGTTAGATTAAGACTCGAACACTCTAGCCTCTTGACCACGCATGCAAACCAGAGTACGACGTCAAAGACTGAAATACACACATACGCGTGCGTCAGTGTTCGAGCAAAACGGGCGGTGAGAGCGAGACGGAGAAACCGCTTTGCCGCTCTTCCCCTCTTACCCCTTTCCTTCAAACTTAAGTACAGACATTTTTAATTTAAGAATAGAACCTTTTTAATTCAAGAATTTTGTACTTAATTTTTGTGTAAGTACTTTTTGTATTCATTTTGAATATTGTTTGGTTTTAAAGTAAGGAAAAAAAACTTAATCTTAGTATTTTTAAAAATTCCG
>VNJW01015112.1:0-37722 GCA_008042615.1 Drosophila auraria | reverse complement strand
ATAATTACTTATTTTAAAATGTATTTTTAACCACTGTGCGGTGGACAAATTAAAAAAAAAACAAAAACCATAAATTTTGTTTAAGTTTAAATAATACACCAAAAAAAGTTTCAAGTCAATATCTTAAAAACTAGAGTTTATGCACCAAAAACGGTTTTTTTGCCCATAGTGCAAAGGTCAAGTAATAACAGGTGCTGTAAAGCGCAAAAAGTGAGATGTAAAGCGCAAATAGAGAGCTGTAAAGCCCAAAAAAGTAAGCGCAACAAGTGGGCTGTAAAGCTAGAAAACTGCTCTGTAAAGCAGTGGTGCCCACAACCCAAATTCGCGAGGCAGCAAATTTCTTTGCCCGATCTCTGCCGGCACACGCACAGTATGCACGACTCATCAGTGCGGTAAAACTGTAAATTTGTGGCTAAGTCTAGCCTTTTTAAGGGTTAAATATTAGAGTTTAATATCTATTTAAGAGTAAAATATCTATTTTTAAGTTAAATATCCATTTAAGAGTTAAATATCTATTTAAGAGTTAAATATCAATTAGTCATAGCTAATTTTGATGCAATATTATTGACACTGATAGGTATTGTTTTCCTCATTTCTAGCTCCTCGTTCTGTTTCTTACTTAAACAAATTCAGCTCTAACGTGTCAACACAGAGTTCCTTTGATTAAAGCAGTGTAAAAATCATCGTCCTCTTAGTCTCCATCTAGCCTACCTAAATAAGCTTGAAAATCTCCTATTTATTAATAGTTTTGAAAAGAATACAAGTTATTTACTCTCATACACGCTAATAAACATTTCCGTTTACTGCCAGCTTACTTGACCATTAAATGTTAACTGGACATTGAAAATTGCCTCTTAATCACTTATCCTAGCCCTCTTTAGTTATCAATCACCTGTGATTCAGTTCCAATCGAACCTAGGACTCTTCAAAATCTTGTTATTTCACCATATTAACTCCACTTTCCGTTTGCAAAATACTGTGAAATCCGTTTAAAAATCAGAGACACAAGCGAACGAACAGATTCCCCACAAATGCTCTTAGCTCTTTTTGCGGTAAAATGGAAACTAATCTCGGAAACAGCTAAATGCAGCAAATGTTTGTGCCACCTCCCGGACCAGTGAACAATGTTGCTCTTTGGAAGGCTAAACGGACGCGAGCCGGGGCTATTATTGAACTGTCCGAGCAAAGCGGCCAACGCCGAACACTCAAAGTTAAGTGAAACCAATTGAAATTTATTGACGCGAATTGGGTTTCACTTGAACCCGCTAACCCCGGGGCGCTTGAGGAGCGTTTCGCGTTACCAGAAGCAGCCGAGGCTTCCCCCGTCCCTGGCTGGAGTCACTTACCTTCTTTTGACTTGTCGTACTGCTTGGGCGATGTCGTCTTCTTTCCTGGCACGGGCCTTAAGGCACTGCTGATGAGCTGGTGGGGGGCAAGAATTGGCACATGGACACGGGTCAGGTTTCATTACTCTCCCCAGCCGTTGAACGCTATATACTTACAATGCGATCGGAGCGCTCGCCACAGGGCAGACGGGCCACTGCCGACTCGGGGCTGTCCTCAGGCGGAGGTGGTTGTGGCACCCAGTTGTAGGCCCGCCTGGAAATGGGCACCCCAAAGCGATCGTGCTGCGAGGCTTGTTGTCTGTGGGGGAGAGGAAAATATCTTAATTAGAGGAGAGTATAAAAAGAGTAAAATCAAATAATATTAGCATTCACTTTCAAAACTTTTGTTCTTTTTCTATAAATGTGCACAAAAATGCTTATAATTTACATTTTTATCAGTGAAGCAAAGTAGCACTTGACCAAAACAAGCCGCTTTTTCCTTCTTTGGGAATTTTGAGAATATTTATAAATATAATTGTGTCAAAGAAATAATTTATGAGCCAAAGTAAATTTAAACAGTAAGCGAATTAAGAAAGGGGAGAATGAAAACTACTTTTAAAATGATAATATAAATTAAAGCCTACATTAAATTGTTTGAAGAATGAAAAGTGATTAGATAAACATTAAAGCATTATAAATAAAGTCTACACTGGGACTTAGATCACATTGTAATAATAAATAATAAGCTGGACTAAAAAAGAAATGTTCACAAATGTTCACTGATAGCTCAGTTTTTTATCAGTGAAGCGAACCTGAACTTAACCGAAGCAAGCTGCTTTTTCATTCTCTGGGAATTGTGGGAATATTTTTAAAGAGAAATGTGTCAAGAAAATTATTTATGAGCCAAAGTAAATGTAAGCAGCGTACAAATTAAGAAAAAAGTAAAAGAAAACGGTCTTCAAAATGATAAAATAGGACAAAAACAAATTAAATATTTGAAGAATGAAAAGTGACTAGAAAATCATTAGGTCTTAGGACTTAGGTCACCTAGCTCACATTAAAAGATTACAAAAGACGAACTAGTTAAATAACTAATAAACTGGACTTAAAAGGAACATGATACTTCTTGATTTTAAAAGAGTAATTCTTTAACAACAACTGGCAAAACTGACAAGAATCCTTATCCATTTAGATCCTATCTTAGAAAAATCTTTCAAGTTATACCTTAAGCTCTTGTAGCTTTTTAAGATAAATGTGTCAAGGAAATATCTTATAAACCAAAGTAAATTTAAACAGTATGCAAAATAACAAAACTCTATAAGAGTTATATGCCTTAAAAACTGTTTACAAATTTAAATATAAGATGAAAATTGCATTGAATATTTAAAGAGTTAACATAAGCAAGAAATTCATGAAACAGTTAAAAGAAAAGCTTGTGGCTAGGTAATCTATTAATCATTATCATAATAAAAACATGACTACAAAAAAAAAAAAAAACAACTAATAAAATAAATTATAAACTCGGCTTAAAATGAACTTGTTACTTCTTGGTTTTAAATGAGTTACTCGTTAACAACAACTGGCAAAACTGTCAACAATTAGATCAAGAATCATGATCAATTTAAAAACCATTCTAGTAAAAACTCTCCATGTTATGCTCTTCCCGCACCTTAAGCTCTCGTAGCAATCCAGGCAGACGACCGCATATTCTCCATTCTCCAGCAGCAGGCCATCGTCGCTCTTCTGGTGCTTCACAAATGGAAACTCGTTGACGGGCAGGGCCCGCACCCGCTTCCTATAAGTCGTTATGCCGCACAGGTGACAGTTGTAATCGTGCCAATTGTATTTACGATCCGCTGGATTCACGCTGGGACTTTGCGCCTCGTATCTGGCAAGATAGGGAAAAGCCAAATAATTAATATTTGTACATATTTATAATTAACGAAGCTGACTCACTTGCGCCACTGATTCAACATGGAATGGTAACAAAAGGTGCAGACCAGGGCCGAATTGTTTCTCAGCTGCTCAGCGTTGGGCAGAGAATTGTGTTTCAGTAACAGTGGGAAATAAGGCCGCGAACCCTGGAATAAAAATATAAATTAGTATAAATAGATTGAAAGCTTATATCCTACATCTCTCTGTACATTTTTCAATACCAGAATATCTCTATAATATCTTATCTCTTCCTATCTTTATGTATCTCATTATTGCTATCGAAATAACCCTAAAAACACATCACATTACTTAATAAAACAGTTTCATTTGATAATTAATGAACAACACAGAGCACTGAGATAATATTAATAATATTTGATATACCCCTGAGGCAATCTGTATTTACTCTGAACTCGGTAACAATATTGATTGACTGCGGGTGTGTGCCTTTATTATTGGGCAAGGCTGAAATGCCTTAACTTATCAGCAAATTACATGTTTGGCCAAGCGATACAGCAAATATTATGCATACACACCACATATTCTACATACAATGTGGCCTAAATTGAATGAAGGTCTTACGAGTTGAGCCAAAGCGCAAATTAAACTTTTAATACCCACAAGCTGATGGTAAACTAAAGCTTAACCTTGCCTGATTGAAGATTACTAGTTGCTACAAAGTAATAATGGACTTTTGTTCTAGGTTCTATGATTGCCGCTGGCTAGTTGCTACAAATTACAAATCTTTTAGGGTTCTATGGTTAGTCTTTACAAAGGAAATCAGCTTACATTAGCAGATCTGATCTGAACTAGTGAGTTGTTTTTAATTACAACATTTTGTCTACCTGTTCTGACAAAAATATATAGGAAAAGGAAAAGGAAAAGGAAACGGAAATAATCTCTTTTTTTAAAAGCTGAACCGTAAAATAGCTTACTAAACCCATGATCTTGAAATATATCTTCCTTAATAATTCAGTTATTATATTGTTACTTGAAATGTAAGCTTATAAAAAGGTTTCTCGTAATAAATGTAAGTTACAAATTATAGTGAAGACCTTTTCTAATTATTTATATTGAATTAATTATATTTTAATTTAAAATGTGAGCTTAAGAAAAGGTTTTACGATATAAATGTAAATTAAAGACCTTTTCTCAGTCTCACGTTTATGTAAAAGCCTTAACTCAAGGCTAAATATTTAAAGTTAAATATATCTTAGAGCAAATCATTCAAATATGCCTTGTTATAAGTGTGACAGAAATAATTGCAAACTATTGAGATATTAAAATGAAGATCTGTTACTATTCCATCAAAGTATGATTACTTGTTTCTTAAAATTAAACATAAATTCAACAAGTTAACAATTTTGAAAGGCCTCTTTAGATCAATGTGGAGAAACGCTTTAATCCAATGAACTACATTCTGTGAAACTGTTATTTTATATACCTTCCCCTATCTATTATGGATGCATCATCAAGCAAAAGGCTTCCTAATCTATCTATAAACAATTTTCAATGTAAAAAGCTTCATTGCTTTGTCTAATAAAAAAAGTTAGCAAATACATTGCTCAAGTAGCGTAACTTCAAGGGAAACTGATATTTGTCATAACCCATTACTCCTCCCTCTAGCCTTTCTTGGCGACTCTACCTCTTTGCTGGCATAGAGCACTCTGGCCAAGGTCAAGTCCGAGTGCAGGCCGCAGAGGAAACAGTAGATGGAAGTGCTGGCAGGCGTCGAGGATGATATGGAGGGCGTGGAGGGCGGCGTGTTGATGCTCATGGCGCCGTGTCGAGATCCGTTGGGTGAGCTGGAGGTCAGCATGGGCGAGGGAATGTTGTATCTGTTAAAAATATAGAAGAGAGATAGTTAGACACGTTTCGACTTAAGCCAACGAATTCAAATGCAAATGGAGGAGAACCTTCTGTGCTCAAGAGGGACGCGTTCCGCATCCATCGACTCCCACTGGCTGGCCAAGTAATCCTTGCAGTCCTTGCACGCTAGCACGCGATTGCTGTTCAGCTCGTTGTTGTTGTTGTTATTATTGGTACTGTTGTTGTTGTTGTTATTGGTATTATTATTGTTATTGTTATTATTATTGCTGGTTACGGCATTGGCCTTGAGACAGGGAAAGTGCATGGCATGGGAGTTCATGTGCTCGGCACTGGTGGACAGCCAATCCATTTTATTTGAAGGGCAAAGCACTTTGCAAATGGAGCAGCTGAAAGATGGAAGAAGTATCACCATTAAATGAGGACGAATGTCTGGCGTTCGGATAATTCACTTACGGATACTGCCCGTGCCCATTCTCGATGGCTCCTCCTCCTCCTCCTTGGCTGGAACTGGGCGAGTTGGGGCGCGAATCGCTGCGACGAATTTGCTTGAGGTCGCGTGCCGTGTTTGAGTTGGAATTGTTCGAGTTCGTCTCGTAGGGCTATCAACGAGGGAATGAAAAGCGAAAACATACAGATTGTTATAAGCTATTTGTGTATTTCCAAGTTCTAAGAATATCACGCATCGAATGACCCGCCAACACTAACTTTTCAAAGCTATCTAATCAAAGGCCCACCAAATTTTATTAAATATTCTATACACAATTGATTTGCTATTCAAGGAGTAGGCACTCGACTATGACTGGCGTTCGACTGGGTTTGGCTGCTTTCGACTTTTGCCGTAAAACCGATTCCATCCAGTTCGAACCGTGTGCGCGGCTCACTTATCTCCCTTTCGATTTGCGACTTATATATTTCGAGGGCGAGAGCGAATGCCTCTCCAAAGCCAAAAGCTCCTTATCTCGGTTCGTTTAGGACTAATTAGATGATATCAATCATCGTGGCCGAGGTTCAAAGTTGACAGTAAATAATTTCTTGCGTTTCTCTGCCTTTCAACTTGACTTCCCATCAAGATGTGTGTCAACACTGTCTATATTTGAATATAATTGGTTATTCAAGAGACCCTCAAGTCAAGCAGGAAACTCTTTGGAGTTCTACAAAATTATTTACTCTTCAGTTTGAAGTCTATTGTGGGCAGAGTCTTGGGAAAATCTAGTTTTACAATCTGATCATTATTTTTTTCGATTAAAAAAGATTATTTATCAGTAATTATTATTACTTAGTGCCCAAGCAAGTTGAATGACTCGAGTCTGAGTGTGAATGCAGGTGTTTTTCCTGCTTAATGCATTTACAACCTTTAATAAAGTATTTCGTGCTATCTCAGGGATCTCAGATAGCCGCCAGATAGCGATCCTAGTCTCCTATATAAATGGTAACCAAGCCAAACATTTGCAATTCAAAGCCCTGAGACCGTAATGCAAATATGAAGCCAGCTCTCCAGAAGAAATCAACAAAATAAGACAATGCAAATGTAAACAATTCGCAAAGAATTGTTTAAATATTGAGTTACTGTTGTTGTCGCTGTCGCCGCTGTTGGCGCGTATTGATAAATATTTGCATTTATCTATATTTAATTTCGTATTTTGTGTGTGCTTCAGTTTACTGTTTCTTTATGCAAGAAAAACGAGTTTCGAAAACGCTGCTCCGATTGTGCAATGACCTGAATAAGCCCAGAATATATACACACGCAGTACTCGGTATTCATAACCACAGATATATCTAGATATATAGAGAAAAATAGAGCACATGGCAGGCACCTGTTTAAAGACGCAAACAAATGACTTGTCGTTTAATCCAAAAACTAAAGAAAACATTTCGCAATAGAATAATTCCTACATTATAATTCTATTCAAGTCAATCAACTCTGGCGGCTGTCAAGGCTGTGCGCGGATCATGCGTGGAATTACCAAAAAGAAGGTAGAACTTTTTGACACAAAAGCTATTATTTGGCCAATATAAATACAAGACAGACAGGGGAAACAATCTCACGAAACTAAAATCAGCAAAACGAAACAGTAAATCAACAAGAAACTGAAAGAGAAAACACTTTAAGACAAATTAAGCTAAACAAATAGTCAACAAACATTGGCGGATTAAACAAAGGCATTCGTCGGTATGCAAGCGTATAAAATATACATAAATTTATGCGAATATGAAGAGCAAACTCAAGCAAGAAGATGGTCATAATTTACGACCCAGGCGACGACAAGTCTTTCAATTGTCTGCGGCGAAACGCTTCAAGATTTCAAATTAGAAATTAAGAAACAGAAAAAAGATGACAAAAACTAAAGCAAAATAAACAAAACTAAAAACTTGAAAGAACCTCCAACAGTGGGCTATAAATAAAAAGCGTTTAAGTAGAATTAAGCAGAAAGGCAGACAAGCAAACCGGTTATAAGCAGATGCCTTAAACAGACACAGAAAAGGCGACTCTGACTCGACCAAGTTTACCCAGTTTTTTTTTTGTTTATTGCCCCCGCAATATGCGTTCATTTCGGTCTCTCCTCCTTTTACCACTTGCTCTATATTTATTTGCTTTTCCCGGCGGGGAGAACATGCGGAGTTGCCGTGGGCCAGGGGCCAGAGGTTCCGGCTATCTAATCTCGACATTTGTTGACTCAAATTGGTTAACATGCTGACGATCGAAGCTAGTTTAGCCCTAGCTTTTCCAGCTTTCGCAGGCAACTCCCCCACATACTTCCCACTTCCCAGTTCCCACTTTCCGGGCCCTGATAAGCTGATCCATCTAGCTCGCTCTCTTTCTACGCGCGGCCTTCTGGCTACAAATGAATTACTCAACAATTTCAGGTCGTGAACCATCCTCTGCCCGCCTATCTGCTCGCTCCCAGACGCCTGGCACTTTAATGGGGCCCGGTTCAGTTGGGTTATCGCCATGCCGAGGCGGGGGCAAGTGAGTGCCGCTAATCGCTGGAAATGTGAGCAATGTTATCGCTGCCGCGTCGAGTGCTACTGCTGGCGCTGCTGACCCATGCGATCTGATCCGAGGCGATCCTCTCAGTCGCTCGGTCTCTCTGTCTCCTGGTCTCCCACCAGTTGCTGTAATAAGTGCAATCATTGTTTTTCCTATAACCATTATCGCCCGCGCACTCTCTCTCTCCTAGTAAATTTCCATGTTTGCGCACTTAACCGATACTCTGTGAATATATACGCGTATATATGGGATTATTTATGATGCAGGCAAAATGAGAATCTCCTTCGAGTACGCCACACAAATTGTTATTGACAATCGATCCATTGAACTGCGTCATCTCGGTGTGAACTAATCGATGCTCTCTCCTAACAAACTAGCAAGAATTGGTTTATTTAGGAAGTATTTTCCTTATAACCGATACAAACGGGTTCTAGGCAGAAGCATGCTTTTAAGACAGTATTTCCCTTGATTGTTACGCATAAAACAAGCTTTCTAGATTAAGGTTTCGGTTAGAGCCAGTTTCTTCAACATTAAGCAACAATTGGTTTCAAAGGGGGTTTTTTCCGTTTTTTTAACCGATACAAACGGGTTAAAGGCAAAAGAACCATACTACATACTTGTTCTTGAAATATTTAACCTTTCTAAAAAGTTACTTGCTCGCCAAAGTCATTAATCTTCCTTTAGAAAAGCTGTGTTAATTCTATATGGAAATATTAGCTTGAAAAACTGATATACGGAGGTTTGCGGTAGTCATGAAGCATAAATACGGTTTTTTTTTAAGACTTTCCTGATCGATATTCTATAAGGAAAGCTTGCTTTCAAAAAGGTCTAAGGGAAGATGGCTTTCTTAGATAAATATAACTATTGAAAGTAATTTTCAAGGCCTTACTCTAGCTAGGTTTAGGCAAAGAGCAATGCAAGACATTTTTCAGCAAGCAACAAATTTCAAGAGAGCCTTGAGCCAGAACCAAAAGTTTTAGTGCAAGAAATCGTAAGGCATAACTTATCTTGATGTTCTAGTGTCCTTGGTTAAGAAACATCACTGTTTTTGGGAATTTTCAATACCTAATCAACCTAAATTCCAAGACTTGACTCCATTAAAGACCTCCCTTAAGCAACACATGCCGATCGTTATCCGTTATATAACCCTGGCACATGTTCGCTTATCACCAGTTTCCTTACCCTAAACCGCACATTACTCATGGAGTCCGAATTGGCCAGGGATTTCTCCGATGGCGAGTTACGACCCCCAAAGGGGGCAGCTATCGCACCGCTGGCACTGTACACCACCGAGTTCGATTCCAGCGATTGTCCAGCGCTGGGTGAGCTGATGCCGCCGCCGCCACCCACTGCAGAGTGGGTGACGCTGGAGGTGGCTGGCGGGGGACCACCCTCCGCCAGGCTGCTGTGCTTCTCATTGCAGGTGGAGCAGACCTGAACCATGCCTGGAAGCCACGAGATAATTGCGTTAGTTGAGATGACAAAACTTGTACTTAACGCACTCACCCTGCGGACTAATTGGACTAGCGTTCTTGTAGACCTTCATGGTCTTGATGAATGGATAATAGGGTTCCCGCTCGGCATTCGGGCAGCAGTAGACCAGTCGCAGCTGGGACGAGGGCGTGTCCGTGCCGCAGGTGTAGCACACGAAGATGGTTCTCTCGGCCGCGGGCGTGGAGCGTTTTCGCAGCTGATAGGAACGCTCCGATTCCGGTTTGTTGGAGGCCTATAAATACAAATATACATATATTAGTCATTAATAGCTTAACTCCTGATCCGGAAATTTGCAGTTTCACTTAGCAGAATTATATAATTCCATAGAAACAGCATCACAAAGGTGTGAACTATACAAATATGGTTCTATTTAAAATCGATTAACAAAGCTGAGATTTTTAGCAAACAACTGTTAAGTCATATTCGCACTAACGACCTTTACGCCGTGTGAATAAATGCAATAAAGCCAAGACTCCATGTGTTGTTTACGTAAAACCAAAAATAGAAATCATAGAAATAATAGTTTTCGATTTTTCTAGCCAATGCAACAAGGCTTTGATTGCCTGAAGCTTTGTGAACATTTTGATTGGATTTCGGTCTCCATAAACTGCTAAATCTTGATGGACCCAAGCCGGCTTTGATGTTCATAATTGTTCAAGATGCTGACACAGAAACGACTTTGATAAATTACATTTTTGTGTTGATAGATGGATAGGTTGACACACCCATGAATAAAACATTTATTCAATAGGCTTTAAATAAAAGAATATTTTACTTTTCTTGTGGTTAATCTTTTAGATTAGCTAAAGTATTTATTATCTTCATAATCTTGAAGCTTAGAGACTTTGAGTTCATAAAATGCGTGCGATAAACGAGTGTCCCCGAGTCTTAAAAAAGTATTTGTAAATTAATAAAATCTCAGTGCTTTATCTTTTTTTATTTTTTAATTAAATCAATATATGAATAAATATACTTATTAAAAGCTCTACTTAACTTAAATAACAAGTACCTTGTGATTTACATGCAATAATATAACATTTACNCTATACAAATATGGTTCTATTTAAAATCGATTAACAAAGCTGAGATTTTTAGCAAACAACTGTTAAGTCATATTCGCACTAACGACCTTTACGCCGTGTGAATAAATGCAATAAAGCCAAGACTCCATGTGTTGTTTACGTAAAACCAAAAATAGAAATCATAGAAATAATAGTTTTCGATTTTTCTAGCCAATGCAACAAGGCTTTGATTGCCTGAAGCTTTGTGAACATTTTGATTGGATTTCGGTCTCCATAAACTGCTAAATCTTGATGGACCCAAGCCGGCTTTGATGTTCATAATTGTTCAAGATGCTGACACAGAAACGACTTTGATAAATTACATTTTTGTGTTGATAGATGGATAGGTTGACACACCCATGAATAAAACATTTATTCAATAGGCTTTAAATAAAAGAATATTTTACTTTTCTTGTGGTTAATCTTTTAGATTAGCTAAAGTATTTATTATCTTCATAATCTTGAAGCTTAGAGACTTTGAGTTCATAAAATGCGTGCGATAAACGAGTGTCCCCGAGTCTTAAAAAAGTATTTGTAAATTAATAAAATCTCAGTGCTTTATCTTTTTTTATTTTTTAATTAAATCAATATATGAATAAATATACTTATTAAAAGCTCTACTTAACTTAAATAACAAGTACCTTGTGATTTACATGCAATAATATAACATTTACGCTTCCTATCCCTTATTTGTATAATAAAATCTTAATTCTTTATTGTTTTTCTTATTTTTAGCAATAGAAATTGACAATAGCAATTAATAAATGAATAAATATACTTTTTAAAAGCTCTACTTAACTTAAATAACAAGTACCTTGTGTTGCACCTGCAATAATATAACATTTACACTTCCTATCCTTTATTTGTATAATAAAATCTTAAATCTTTATTCTTTTTCTTATTTTTAGCAACAGCAATTTAACTCATATATGAACAAATATCCTTTTTAAAACCTCTTTGTAAGTTAAATAACAAATAACCTTGTGATGCACCTGCAATAATATAACATTCACGCTTCCTTCCCATCACCAAGGCTTCAAAAACAACTGGTGCGTTACGTATACGACCTGTCGAACCGTAGTTTCTCAAACTCAACCTCCGCCGCAGCCAAGACCCTCAGGAGCCGTTACTCAATCGTGATCCGTGTTTATACAAATTAATGTGCACACATGGATACACCCTCGGCCGCCCCCAAACAAAACAACTCGTCACCGGCAATGACAGGCGGCATATTACGTATACGACAAAGTAGATTCTCTCACTTTATTTGAATATGTCGGTGGGTTTATTTTTTCTGTTTCTGTTTCTGCTGAAGCCTGCAAATCTTGGCAGTTCCATCTCGTTTTATGACCACCGCGTAAACGTACGAATTTATGTATCTATGCATCTGGCGAATGCCCACAACAGTGGTGAGGCGCGGTGGGCATCCATTTATTTTATTAGGCACTAAGTAAATTTAATTGTTTGTTTACTCTTCTTATTTCATTGTGTCAGATTTTTTGACATTGATAGGCGCGCATTTTGATTACACAACGCAGGCAGCCGTGGCATGGGTAACTTTCAGATACAAACAGATAGTATCCTATAGCTACGGGGGGAGTGAGTATTTGTGTGTGTCCGCCGGTCTCTGTTTCGGTTTCCATTTTGTTTGTTTGCCTTGTCATGCGGCTCGCACACACACATCACATCAATCTGGACAGTGCCATGTCATCTATATTTATTGATCCAGGGCCTCGATGGCGTCTCCTGCTCCTGTTCCGCCCGGTCGGACCCCCGCCCACTTGCGACCCAACGTCTGTCAGAGTTGGCTTTATGGCAGAACAAGTTCGTCATATTTTTTACATACATTCTTTTTCTGTTCTTTACTTATTTTTTTATGCCCGCGCTCGTTGACTTTATTTCACTGTTTCCCCCATGCCGAAAAAATAACAAAAAATAAAACCTCTTTTGGACCTCATTCTTGTTTGTTTGCTTGTGCTTTTCATGCCCGCTGATAAGCATTTCGAAAATGGGGGTCATGACCGTTTAATAACTTTTTATGAACAACTTTTTTCTTCTGTTTTCGGTTCTCTGTTCTCTTTCATAACTTTTGTGGCGTTTGTTTTGTTAATTACGAAGCAAAGTGGAAGTGGGCGGAAGGAAATCTGGCATTGCGGTAAAAGCCATGTTTGTTTGATGTGAAAAAGTTGTTGGCAACTTTTTAAGCCACTTTTTAAGTAGATATAAATAAGTAGTTAACTTACAATGGCAGTAACTTTTACTAATTAATGGTATCTGCGCTTTTCTAGGGATTATAAGGCACTCTGAATCACGTCAGCTTAAGGTTATTCTTTCTCTCTCTCTCTTATCTCTGGAGAATTACAGTTTTATTACTAATTGTTTGCTTTTTTTTGCTATTTGGGTCAATATTGATTGATGGCAATAGTTAATACCCAAAAGGAGGGCATTTCCAACAAGCGATTGGCTTTGTTTTCTTTAGATAAAGAAATCTTTATTTAAACTATTTATAAGAGGGATTTTCTTAGATAATTTTGATAAAATAAATGCTTTCAAACTAAAAAGAAGAAAATTTGTTTTCCTACTTGCAGTATTTTTACAGTAAATTATTTATAAACTTCTACATAATTTTATTTATTTATTAATTAAATTTATTCTCCTTCAGCCACGTTACACTTGTTACCTTTTCACTCTGCTGATCCTTTAGTATAAGATAAGTTTTCAATTTCTTGTAATCCTTCCAGCCATTCGTATCCTTTGGCTTAAAATTGACTGTTGCCGTTGACGTGTTGCTGCTGTTACTGTTTTCATTGCCATTATTGGATTGGCCACTGTTATTGGTGTTGGCATCGCCCACCAGCATGGTCAGGTTTTGAGCCATTTTCGATTCACTTGTTCACTGAGCACTCGAATAAATACTTTGTATTTCTATTGCATAAATGTAGATCATTTTTTTCACAGCATTTCAATTGCTCAATTGTTTTCAATTGAGGTTGAATGAATCACTTCTTATTAGCCGAGTGGCAGTTGTTGTTGTTGTTGCTGTTGAGCTCGCCTGCTGGCAGATTAATTAGAGATTTCTTGGCGGCACCTTAATTAAAACACGATACAAATTAAATTTAATTGAAACCGATTTAAACGTTCTCGTTCTCCTCAATCTTGTCTCTCTCACTCCACTCCACTCCTCTCATCACTGTTTATGCTCGCCCTGTGCAGTTGGGCGTGGATAAAACGCGAACGCGACGACGGATGACGCCAGCAATGATGATGATAATGATGCATCCGTATCCGTTCCCGTTCCCGTTCCCGGGGGTGCTACGAAATTCCGCAAACACACGCGATTGCCCGCTGCCACCGTCGACGACGGGGATGTGGCAGATTAAGAGGTAACTAATTATGCATTACATGCAACATGCCAGGCTTAATGGAGGCGCAGCCTTAGCGTTCATTAAAAGACACAGTGAACATTTTTGAGATCTTTATAGTTGAAACATTGACCAAAAATAACTTGTATATTTTTTAGGGCTGTGAGTTAACAACTTCATTGTTTTATTTCTGAACAAATTAGATGTTTTTCTCATAATTTGAGCTCAGATTAAATTAAGTTCAGTCGCAAAAAACTAAAAAATTCTTTAACTTTGATTTTCACTAAATAAAATTACTTCCAGATAAAAACCAGACTAAGAAATCTCCTTAATCAATGAAAATCTCCTAAATTCACTTCCCAAAATAATAATAATATTTTTCCCTGTGCGACACCTCACCTGTTGCTTCCCCGAAATGCAACTGAGCGCCGGGCAAAGGCCACAAATGCTCCCACACGATGAGAATAAAATTCGCGTGAATACGAGTGCTCGTCCCTCACCACAGACAATCAATTGGAGCTCGTGCGAAAGGCGTGGCAACTGATAACCATAACAGCAAAAAGCGGGGGCCCAAACTGTTGTTGTGCACGAGTTCGATAATAATAATGAGCTGAGCACTCGAGTGAAAGTCAATGCGAAACATGGGTTTTGCGGATTTCCCCGCAGATTAACAGCTGTTGATTGAGCTTTTTGATTCCAAATTCTAAAGTTCATTTGTATTTAAGGTACGAATAGCATGTTTTAGATCAATTAAAAACAACAAAAGGTAAAAAATTCACTTGATTAACTTATTATAAGTTGGGTTAGGTTAGGAGAGCCTGCTAGCGTGTAAACCACACAACTAGGGACCGAGCTAGGCACGTATTAAGGTGCAGCATTCCGTGCGGTTGAGCTTGAATAGCAGGGCTATCCGATTGCTGTCATAATTTAGCTAATATATTTTTTTTAACAAACTAAAGTACATAGCTCTGATTCCACAAAGTATTTAGATATATTTGCCATTGCACAATTGTAACGTGGGTTGTTAGGCGCACAACAGGGGCTGTTTTTATGGTTTTCTTAGATTTTATTGCCAAAAGAAATAAGAACCTTGGAAAACCAAAAGAAAACTTATAAAATATCCCCGATTAATAATTAAAAGTACACAGAAGCAAAACTAAAGGTCTTAATTATTCAACTCTGAACTTTTCCTAATGCAAATCCAACTGTTTAAACACAGGTTGTTAAAAATTGATTGGATCATCGGCAAACAGAAGCCAATTGTGAGTGGCGTCGCGAGGTAATTGGAGTGAAGAGTGAAGAGAGCTTGGCCTTGGCCAAAACCCAACTGAAACTCAAACTCAAACTCAAACTCAAACTGAAAGGGGGACGGTCGGCGCCGCGCCCACCCAAGTGGGTCAATGTGGGAAGACAAGGACGAAGCAGCAAGCTGGTAGTAAATGGCTTTGTGTGTGGGGGGCCGCCAAAGGGGGCGTGCCAATTATTTTTTGACCCACTTAAGTGCCCATGTGCGTGATAAACTATAGAGTTGTTATTGTTGATACAGCTATTGTTGCTGCTACTGGTTACTCTTTACTGGTTTCTGGCTTTCGGGCGATATAAATCAACATTCGCACGCAAATAAATCACATTAAATAACCGATAACAAATACACGAGCAGCGAAAACATTCTTATTTTTTTCTTCTATCCGACAGGAAGAGGAAGAAGCAGAAGAAGTCTATGGAGGTAAAAAAAGAAGAAGCAAAAGGAGGAGAGAAGGGAGCACAGGAGTCAAAGAAGCAGTGGCGTAGGGGGTTTTCTGGGGGGGGTCTAGGAACCTTGTAAGAAATTCTTAAGATAATTTAAGGTCGGAATACTTCGATAATATAAAGACGTTCGAAAAATTAAAAATGGCTCGAATATTTTTCGGTTTATTTTAAATTCTGGATAGAACCATAATTCAGCATAATTTTATTTATCAACAAATAAAACAAGTTTCTTCCTATAATAAATATTTTGAGAAAAAGAAAAACCCCTGGAAAAAGTCCCCCCCTACGCCACTGCTAAGAAGTATTAGGAAGCAGGGGGGAGATTGCACATGAAACGGTTGGTTTATTTTTAGAACGGTACACGCAAACAAACTCGCGGAAAACGGCAAGAAGGCGCGTGTTTAAAAACGCGCAAAGCGAAACGGTAGTTGTTTGTACTCGTTGTTTTTGCCTTTGCCGCTCTGTTCTTGACTTGCGCCTCACTTGTTTAAGTCGTGTACTTGTACTTGTACTTCAACTTAAAGCACACAGATACGCACATACACACAGTGGCAGGCTTAATGGCTCTGCCACCTCGTCGCCGACAGGTTAAAATACAGTGAACGAACAATCACACCAAAAAAACAACTTGACCCGCTTGGCTTTAGGGATGGGATTCTGTTACCAACTTTAGCATAGAAGATACAAAGTTTTCGTTTAACTGCAACCCGTGTCCGTTTATGTGTCGTAAATATTTAATACTACACATGTCTACGTGGAGCTTAAATAGTTTTTTGACAATTAGGAATGTGATTGTGTTACCACCTTTGACATTAAATATTTAAGCTTTTAAAGTTTGAAGGTAAAGGTTTTAAATGGGATTATTTCATGGTTAAAACTTGCAAACTTTTCTTGAATGCTTTTCTATTTATAATTGATAGAGTTTAAACTTAAATTTAAATATAGTAATTAAAGTTGGTAAAGCCCAAGATATGTCTAACATTGCTAATGCCTTTATTAGTATCCAATTGGTAACCGACCTGAACATTCTGCGTAGACTCTACCAAGTGACGACTAGATACTGTTGGAAATTCTGCTGAAACCCTAACGTTACGAATTTGTTAAATTATTTTCAAATATTTACTATTGCCTACTGATAGCGTGTTCAACGGAAATTTTAAAATACTATTTTTCCATTTAAATGGTTTGGCACTTAAAAATTGATTACTTTATTGTTTGTGTGTAATTTTCCGTTAATTGTTATGTTTAACGGTGTTACTTATGGATAACGGTCCAACCCATATAATGGGGGTATTCCAGCCGAAGCGATTTAACTGCTTTGAATTGAATTAATTGCGGCAATTGCTGCTGGCTGAGCTATTTGCTTTATTAGTTCCCGTATGGAAATGGAAATCATTGAACTGCCGTCCCAGCAATTTAATTATCATATGCACACTGAGCACGAGCAGGAGCATGAGCACGAGCTGGGGCGTGACTCATCCGTGAGTGAATTAATCACGCGCCCATCTCCGCTGACTGACACCTTTTATTTAACCCTTGAAGATGATAGCCCGGCGATTAACTAACTGGAAAAGGGCACAAACTTGGACGTTATTTTTTAAACAGACGCGGCGTCGTTAAGCTTGCTTTTTGCGTTGTTTTTCTTTCATTTCATTTTGTTATTATTGTTGAAACCAGTTTTGGAGCATTTGCCACCGTTACCGGCTACTGTTGAGTGAGAGGAGGCAGAGGGCGAGAGACATTGAACTGCTTTGACAGCCGTGACTTTTGTTTGCTTTTATTATTAACACAATCTCGCACACGACATTTTCGCGGCTGCTGTTTTGTTGTTACACTTTATTGCAATTTGATTTTACACACACTCGTGCACACAGGTTGTGATAACACACACAAAAACACCCGCAAGCTGCTGCTCGGTAATAAACAATTGCAGATTGAGATTGAAAATCGCGCGACGATGGAACGTGGAACGGCCGACAACGACTGACGAACGGCGGCGGCGGCAAGAACGGATCGAGCGCTTGCTGCCTGATGCCGGCGTCGACGGCAACGTCGCACTGTGGGGCGAATTAATTCCGTGGAGCCTTGTGGCTAAAAACTTTAATAGTGTATTGCTAAAACTTATAAACTAAATATAAAAAAATATTATTAAAACTATTTAAAAATTTAAATGCAGACATTAAAAAAAAAACAATTTAAAAAAAGTTGTTTTTAAAAGCTTCTAAAAAATTGATTTAAAAAAATATAGGGTTAGTTTAAAAGTATGGTGTGAGAACTAGTCAACGCCAATCTATTTTCTATTCGTTTGTATTTTTAAAAAAATATTAATTTTGTCGCACCATTTACTCTACACGCCCCACAGTGCGACGGCGCTGTCGACGTCTCTGCCAGCGTCGCTGCCGCCGTTGCCTTCACTGATAGAGCCCTGCGCTTTGTTGTTGTTGTTCTTGTGCCCGCAAGAAAACAAAGCAAAAGGCACAAGGCAAGAGGCAAAAGCCGGAGCCGGAGCCGGAGCAGCAGCAGCAGCAGGCTAAAACAAACGCAAACAAACAAACAAACGGCGGGCAGCAACGTCGACGCCGGCTTCGTGGGGAGCTCACACACATACACCCGCACAATTCCATACACTAGCACTAACACTAGCACGCGCGAATTGAAAAGCTAAAACGGAGAGCGACGGAGCACGAAGTGAACCACATTCAATTGGAGCGGCGAATGGCAAGACAAAAACACCGCAGAAAGCAAAAAGACCTAAAAGCGAACACGACCGAAAAGCAAATGAGCTGCCAACAGCTGCTGAGGCTGCGAAACAAAAGAACTAGTTCCCGAATAGGTTACTTCAGATACTTCTTATTGAGAGAGATTTTAATATAACTTAATCGGGGATGCCAAAGTAATCACCAGGGTTTTGAAATCACCTTAAACGATGCCTAAAAGTATGCAACAAAATGTTTGAGGTTTTAAATTCAGGAGCAAATTGGTTATTGTTTACGATGACTCATTTCCTAGCATACTTTTTGACACCTTTTTTTAGTGATTTCGACAGTGTTGCCAACTTTTCCTTGAAAAAAAAATGGTTTTTGACGGGAAGAACGATCAAAATAAGCCAAAAAATTGTTGAAAAAAAAAGCCATTAAAAAAGTCAGTTTTCCAACACGTTTATTTATTGCTTTTATTTAGCCGAGAAGGAAAAAATCGTTGTTTTGTTATTGATCTATTATTATTTAAAATATGTATATAAAATAAATTCATCAGTGCTTGCAGCTTCTTCCTGATTCTCATAAGATTTTTACGTACACGTAATATACGTATACGTATTTTATAAGCTAGGCGTCACTGGATTTCAATACGCTATTGATTTTTGTAGCAGCCCCGAATTCCTTTTTTTCCTATTATATAATTCAAACAAAACTATTATATAAATTAGTATTTTGAGAAACTATAGGTTTTTAAAATTAAAGAAATATACAAATATAATATGATTTAAACTTTAGTTTTTAAAATAAATTAAAAACAGACAATAATAACGATTACGGAACTAGTTCGGAAACCCATCATGTTTTAATCACTATTTGCAATGAGTACATACTACGTACTAAATAAACAATAATAAATTTGAATTTTCCAGCAATTTCGCATGCAAATATTTTCGCAAACCAATTATATTGGCGATGCATGCATTAAATAACCAAATACATACGCTATTATTAAAAAATACATCAATTTAAATTAATCATCGAAATACTAAAGAAGACATAATAACGCGAATACCCTAAACAAAGTACAAGGTAAATCCACTTTTATGGGAAACACCTCTCAATGCTGCTAAAAAGAGTATTGCCGAAACGAAAGCTTTCATTGAGTGCTCTTGGCATGGCAAACAAAATTGATTGATTTCGTTTTAGTTTTCGGATTTTAGCAAACATATTTTTCTAATTGAATTGAATTCCAAATTGACCCCACACAACGCTCTTCTGAATTAAGTTTTATTTCATGAAATTCCTCGCATGAGGGCAACCCTGAAAAATGAGAAGAACAAACACCGAATGAAATGGGGGGGAAGGAGGAGTATTTGCGAAAAAAGCGACAAGGAAAACAGTAGCAAAAAGAGAAGTGGGACAAGGCGAGGAGCCACGGGTCGGGGGTCGTCACCTCTGCCAAGTAGGCGCTGCCTACTTCATGTAAACACTACTATAAAGAGAGGAAGATGACGAAGATGGCGGAGAAGAGTCGGGGGAGCCGCAAGCAAAAGCAGACGCAGGCACTTGGAGGTCGTCATGGCAAGAGCGAGTCGCTCGTGGAAGGAGTGTGCATACAGGTACAGTCTCTACTCTATAACTTCGCTCTTTCCAGGTTGAACTCAGGAAAAATCACTTTAAAAAATTAATTAAAGGGTGTTATTCTGAACACAGTATAATAAAATAAATCTTGATATTGCTAATGGTTAATATTAATAGTTCTGGACTCAATGAATGGTAAGAAAAAAAATATCTGAGGATTACAAATAAATTAAAAGGTGTCAAAAAAGTATGCAATAAATAATTTTAGCTTCCAAATCAATTGTGAATTTGGTATTGCTATTGGTAGCACACTTTGGAGCATTGTTCCAATAGAGTTAAATTCACAACGATTTCTGTGGCACCCCTGATCATATTCAAAACACGAAATTGTATCTGTAAAGTCTCGGACTCATATACCGGGTTTATACACAGACTCGAAACATGTATTCGTACTGACAGATGAGATGCCAGATCTGTAAAATTAGTATATTCCGCGTTAATAAACAGAGTTCTGCTGATAGCGTCACATTTTTTCATATTTTAGATGTATAAATTCGCCCTATATTTAACCCAGTATATTACTTTTAAATAAACAGATAAAAATATTCATTTTAAAGGTCTGGCATCTCATCTGCCTAAATGAATACATGTATACGAGTCTGTGTATAAACCCAGTAATAGTGTCTCTATAAAAATTATAAATTAACAGGAATAGGCGTTATGTAGGAAATCTTCAAGACTTAAATCAGAATCTGACTATTTAAAATCTAATGGAACAGTGCCCAAAAGAGTGCTACTAAAAAATATATCCCTTTTACAGTATTGGAGAAATATTTATAAAAGACATCAACAAATGATTAACAACATTTTTAAATACTTAAACAAAATATGGACTTACATTATCTGATAAATACAAGTAAAATTTAGGCAGGCTCTACTGTTTATAGATATAGACAAATGCGTTGCCTGAGTGCAATTGCAATGGCGCCGAGCTGAAAAGCGGAGCAAATAAGCAAAACAGCAAAAGCAACAGCAAACACAGCCAAACAAACGCTCTCCAACATAGATTGCAATGTTTATTTATTTAGTCGATGGCAACACCAACAGCAAAGCACGGAATCTGCACAATGTGGGTATATTTCGGGAGGAGTTCGGGCTGAGAATGCGGGGAGATGCACTCAGACACACTTAGGGACCCAATAATCCACCTGGCAACAGTAAAAACGGAAACAATGTAGGCAAAATAGCAAACAAAATTGAATTGGACAGAGCGAGACTGAAGCCACAGGACTAAAGGGTTGAATGATATAGGATTAAATTTAATTTAGAGCCACAATGATCAAGGGCTTTAAGGGTTATTTAATGAAATATGGCAATTGGGTTCTCAAGGAAGCTTTAAATATATTAAAGTGGAAGTATTTATGGTTGGAAGTTTAGTATTTTTATTAACATTTAATACTTATGTTATTAAAAGTTATTGAAATTCGTTTAATATTTTCCACCAAATATAAAAAAAGATATAAAATCTTGAAGTAATACTATATTATGTATCTATAAGTCAGGAAAGTGATTTAAAACAAATTAGAATTAAATTAAGAAGTTTAAAGGAGTAAAAATAGAGGTTCAGCCCTTCAAATCCCCCAAAAATTATATAATTACCTACGATTTTTATTTCAGAACCCCTAAACTTTGTAGAATATTTACTAGCTACAAAACCCTCTAATTAATTGCGTTATTTTTTCCAATCTCTTAACTCCAACAAATGTGGCCAAAGACAAAAGTTAGTGATAACTGAAAGACAAGGACCTAAATGCAGTCAAGGCGATAGCAAAAGTTAAGTAAACGCACACAAAGGCAGGCGAGCAACAAACAAGACAGACAAACAAATGAAACAAAGTCAACAAAAGAGAGTAACCGAGCGAGGAAGGCGAGGAGACGAGGCTTAGCCAGTTGGGCGGAGTTGGGGTTAAATTAAATGTTAGTTCAAAGCAGACGAAGTGTGAAATAATCACATTAACTAATGCACAAACAACCTCAAAGGCTGACAGAGCGATAGAAAGCCGCAGCAGGAGACTCTCGTTACCACCGCCCACTTTCACCCACTCAGCTTCTTAAGTCATCGTCATAGACCGTATTTGCTGGGCTAAAGCTGCGAGTAAATAAAGCCAAAGACTATAAGAAGCATGGTAATACTTAATTAATGACAGCCACGTCCGTTGTCGTCTTTCTCTCTGGTCTTTCACCCATTGTGTGTGTGTTTTAGCAATTAAATGCTGTCAGAAGGCTAGCAAAAAACACATGCAGATACTTCTAGAGTTATTTGGGTTAACAAGTGTCACGATCTCACGATCTCTAGCCAAGTCAGCTAATTATTCTTTCTTTTGCTTTTGAAAGTATTACGAAATGTGGCGAAATTTAGTTAGATTTTTGGAATTTTTTTGTGCAAAATATCTTAGGATTATATGTGGGTCTCCTACCCGGTCCTTTCATATTTTTTTTTTTACATGTTAAACACCCTTCCCGTAGAGTAAAATCATGAAAAACGTATAACTATGCTATAAATTTTCTGTTTAAGGTAAATAAATAAATATTAAATACATTTATGCTCACGATAAATATGGGATTTATTAAATAATAAAGTTTCTGTGTATCCAGAACTACAGCAACATCTACATTTTTTGTTGGCAGCACCAATAGGCGTTACTCAACATGTTTCTAAAAACATTTGTCTTAATTTCTCAAAATTTTTCATAAAGATAAGCATTATTAGACAAAGTGAATTAGCCATGTCCATGTAGCTTTTAATTTCACCCAGAAGGCTTTGGGTACCGGGTATTTTATAGTCGGTCATACTCGTCTGAAGCTTTCTTTTTTTTTTTCTTTGCAACTGATTGTAAGGTCTTGAAACTCAATCAATTAGCAAGTCATAATGAAGTACAATAATTCCTATAGTTCTACTTCAAAAGATAACAAATAATAAATAGAACCAATAATACCAACCAATAATATTCCAAAAATATAAATATAATAGAATATACAACGGCGAAGGAGTTAAACTTGCACTTTGAAACTCATCCTAGGTTTAAGCACCTAACAATTAACCCCTAAATCCATTTACCTAAACATTTATACACAAACATAATGAAGTTAATTCTGGTTAAAACCCCCCTTTAATTATTAACACCTCGCATTAACCCGCTCGCCTCGCCAACTGCACATTCTAATCTGTGCCATGTATTAGCCATAAATATTTGATTTCCAGCCCACCCGAACCCACTCGAGTCTTATCAGTTTCGGGGTATCAGAGAATACAGAGCTCTGTTCGAGCCCAATTAGGGTTTGCCCGGCGGTACATGCGTCGGATGATACTCCTCTTTGTACTATCAACGCTGATCCACATATGGACGAAACTCGACCAGCCCAAGTCCAAGCAACAATAATTATTATTATGGAGGGGCCCCCCAGACGCGACCCCACCACCACCGCCCGAGGGTGTGGCGGCTATCTAAACAATTTTATCATCTAGTGGAGCGGCGAGAACCGTTTTCAGTCTCTGGCTGGCGTTCGAGCGCGTTGGAAGTGTCAGCAGATTGCGGCCAAAGTAGATTATAAATTTGTACTCACTAAGTACATGAGCAGAGAGTAGAGATTGCCATGGATCTGCGAGTGGGATTTGCGGAGAAGCTGAAATTGGGTGCCAAGTGAGTGCAGAGTCCACGAAACAAACTGGAACGCTGAGTCATAATCTCTCTCTTTTCAGGGTCCTTGGCCATAAGGTTATTCAATACAGGCTGGGCACGGGTCAGACCACGGAGGTGACCACCAAATATGGCCAGGTGAAGGGTCAGCAGCGCAAGACCGTCTACGATGCCGAGATCTACCACTCCTTCGAGGGCATACCCTTTGCCCAGCCCCCGCTGGGAGAGTTGCGCTTCCGCGCCCCTCAACCGCCTAGCGCCTGGCAGGGAGTGAGGGACTGCACCTATGCCCGGGACCAACCCATGCAGAGGAACTCCATAACAAACACGGCCGAGGGCTCCGAGGACTGCCTGTACTTGAATGTCTATGCCAAGAAGCTGGACTCCCCGAAACCGCTGCCCGTCATGGTTTGGATTTACGGCGGAGGTTTTCAAATAGGCGGAGCCTCGCGGGATCTCTACGGGCCGGATTACTTCATGAAGCATGATGTCATCCTGGTCACCTTTAACTATCGCGTGGGGGTTCTGGGTTTCCTGAGTCTCAAGGACAGGACACTGAAGATACCAGGTAATGCCGGTCTGAAGGACCAAATCCAGGCCCTTCGCTGGGTCAAGGAGAACATAGCCGCCTTCAACGGAGATCCGGAGAATGTTACCCTAATGGGAGAATCTGCGGGCGGAGCTTCCACGCACATCCTCATGCAATCGGAGCAGGCTCGAGGACTCTTCCACCGCGCCATAGTTCAGTCGGGGTCGGCCTTGTGTGCCTGGGCCACCAACCCGGATCGGAAGTGGGCCCAGCGACTGGGCAAAGACCTCGGCTATGCCGGAAGCTTGGAGAGCGAGAAGGAGCTGCTGGAGTTCTTCCAGCAGATTCCAGGCGCCAAGCTGGCCCTTCACTGCAATGCCATCGTGACCCAGGAAGAGCACCGAGACTACGAGATCCTGGCCTTTGCCCCCGTCATCGAACCCTATGTGGGAGAGGACTGCGTGGTGCCAAGGCCCCAACAGGAGCAGCTGTCCAGCGCCTGGGGCAATCAGATTCCCCTGATTATAGGAGGAACCTCCTTCGAGGGACTCTTCTCCTATCAAAGCACCCTGGCGGATCCGCTGTACATGCTGAGTGCCTTCGAGGCGATAATTCCCAAGCAAGTGCGCGATTCCATCGACAAGGAGGAGCTGGCGGAGATGGTGAGAAAGCTGAAGAAATCCTACTTCGATGATCCCGACCGGGCCAGCATGGAGCTCTACGAGTGCCTGCACATCCTGAGCGTGAAGAACTTTTGGCACGACATCCATCGCACTCTGCTCGCCCGACTGACCTATGCCCCCACGCGGTCCACGTATCTCTACCGCTTCGACATGGACTCGCCGCACTACAATCACTACAGGATCCTCAAGTGCGGCAAGAAGGTGAGAGGTGTCTGCCATGCCGACGACATCTCCTACATGTTCTACGGACTGCTCTCCAGCAAGCTGGACAGGGACTCGGCGGAGTATCGGACAATTGAGCGATTGATTGGCATGTGGACTTCCTTTGCCACCAAGGGAGATCCCAATTGCGACATCATAGCTCCCGTGAAGTGGGATCCACTGAGGCCTGGAGGACCAGAGGTTTGCCTTAATATAGCCGATGGCTTAGAGTTTATTCCGCTGCCCGAGAGCAAGCAGTTTGTGGTCTGGGATAGCTTCTATACCAGGGAGAGTCTCTACTGAGATTTAAATATAAAAGAAAACCAAAGCCAAATCTTAAACAAAGCTTTAATCTGAAATAGAGTTTAAACTGCCTTGATTCCTCGTCATTTGTTTAACATTTATTAATAAGAATTAACTACTAAAATACCAAAGCTTTCAAAAATCATGTTCTTAAACAGGATTATCTTATTTCCTAGGAATTTTCTTACTAAATAAATATGGTGCAAAAGAATTTATACAAAATCCCATCTATCCCATCTCTTTCTCTTAGTAAAACACAACAATTAAATCATAAACTGAAACACAGCAGCACAAAATTCAACGATACTTCCAATTATCGCCCCCAAAAAAATGTTATTTGCTTAATTTATTCTCTCGCATTTTATTTCCTTTGTTTTTATGATGTTTTGGCAACGTTTTCTTGCTTGGAATTGATTTTCTAGCCAGTTCTATCCGGCTTTAGTGTCTGGGTCGTGTTTGCGTTTCTTTTATTGACTTTTGGGCAGCTTGCCAGGAAATTCTCTTGGGAGCCAAGGGAATACCGCAGGTCATTGTTGTCAATCCCAATAATCTGTTCTCCGGCTTGTTTTGTTCTACTTTTTTTTCTCCATCCATTCACAAGATCATAAATTTTTGAAATGTTTAAACAACAATTAATCTTGGGGCTTTTTGGTGGAATTTTAGCGTACAATTTTGAAATGTTTTCATCGGCATTCGCGGGAACTCAGATCATTTAAAGCGAATTTTATAATGCCATTGCAAACATAAATTTGATTTATTGTAGAAGGTATTTTTAGAAGAAAGGAGAAACTAGTTGGGTTAATTTGCACATTAATGTGGAGCTAACTGGGTGAGTAAAAAACTAGTTTTTGATGCAACGAAGTGGGGAATACCCTGTTATTGACTTTTATTTTTTTACAACCTTTTTACGATGAACTTTTAATGACGGAATTTTAATGAAAGATTAACTGTTGGGCCCATAAGGTTTTAAAACATTTTAATTCCATGAAACACCTTTAAAACTCATCGTGAAAACTATCAGTTTACCTGCCAAAATCCGACTTGGGAATTTTAGTGCAACGCAAGCGATGCTTTGGACTACAAACATTGTAATTTAACTTTCGAATTTTTTAAATTATGATAAATTTATTTAGTTTGTCAAATGTGATTTTAAATGAATTATTAAGTAAGAACAGAGTAAAATAAAAAACCATTCCCATACTATTTTTTAATTAGTATGAATTTATTATAATTTTTTTTATTCATTATTACTTTTCTGTGTTTTTTTTTTTGCTTTCAGGGTACATCCCAAGCGATTTGTTTATACAATTGTTTATAACAATTTCTAGATATAGTTTATGGCTTTCGTCTATTTCGGTTGCTGGCATCGGGCCAGACCAACGGATCGATTTAAACGTTCTTACTTTTCTCTCATGATTTGATTTTGTTTCGAATCACTCGCTTTGCTTTAAATAAAACTCGAGCATAAATATTTAAATTGCTTTTCGCACTTTTTCGTTGAATGGAAATTCGTGCACGTCATTCGATGAAGGGGAGAGGCAAGGATATAGGCTCGGTTTGGTTGCTTTTCTGGCTGCGAGCCAAACGAGAATTTCCATGGTTTACTGGGTTAAATTTAATTAATTTGTCTCGTTGCCCCATCCCCCCTCGGGGCCACCCGGTGCGGCGCTATGATTTTCCCAGTTTGATTATTTATTCATTCCGCATTTCCCTGAATAGGCTGGACGACACTCTCCCTCTTGGCCTTCCCTCTGTGTGCTTTCTGCAATGCAGCATTTGCAATTTTATTTGCCTTTATTTATTTATTTATTATTTCGTGGGCAGTCGCACTTTTTACTTTACATTGCTTATTTTTGTTTGGGCTTTACTTTTTCCTGCGAAATTTACACAATTCCAATTAATGGCATTTAATTATTTATCCGGCATTTTACACATTGCATTCCCAAGTTCAGAGTGGGAGCGGGACACCGCCTCACCAGCTGTGAATTTTGCATTTTTATAACCATGTTGGAGGATATTTTTGCACTGAATTTAAAATTCAAATTGTTTTGGTTTCGTGCCGAGGGCAGCCAGGCAGGCAGGCAGGCCGGCGACTGCGGTGGGCGGCTTGTGGAGAGCTTTTGTGGGCTGCTTGAGTACTTGAAATTAATTTCCATTTGTGGGCTTTGTTGCGTGCAAAAGAGTGGGAGGCCCAGAAATCGAGGGGAGGAGGAGGTCTGAGAAGGGGCTGGTCAAGTTGTTCGACTTCAAAATTGTGTTGCAATTAAGTTATTTCATTATTTGTTGCTGTCGATTTAATAGTTTTTGGTTTACAAAGAGTTACAATAACAAATTTCACTACATTTGAGATTTTCCTAAGAAAATTATTTATTTTAATTCATTTAAAAAGGATGAGTGTTTAATTGACCGATTTTTTGCGACCTATAATTGCCACCTAGCTCGAGGTCTAGTCGCCTGATTTAATCCATATAAATTACGACGCATATATTTTGCCAAAAACACAGAAAGATCTTCTCCGAAGATAGGCAGTAGGTTTAAGCCCTTTCTATGGCAGCTAGCCGCCGAATTCGTACTTTTTTTAGGTGCAATTCCTGCATCTTCTTATGCTTTAAGTTAGAAAGAAGGAAAAAGGATTAAACCTTTTTAAGTGAGGTTTGGACATTTTGTGGCAGACATTTTAGTAAAGAATGGAAAGTATGCAAACTTTAACACATTGGTAATTTTAGATATAAAGATATATACTATTTAATAACAGATTTCCGAATTTCTTAAAGTCTTGTTATAAAGTTTAAAGATTTTTAAAAACACATATGATAAAATTTAATGACATTTTCAAATCATTATATATTTCACGAGTTACTTGGTTGATTTTAATTTAATTTTGATTTTATATAATTTATTTTATATAATATAATTACATGAGTCACTATAAAAGTAAAAGAAGACCTTTCCTTCCATGTTTGAAAGAGCATAAGAAATATATTTTCAACTATAAAGGCTTGTAAAAATTAATTTTTAGTTCTTTTCTAATTTATAATTTTAAGTCATTAAGATTCTTAGGTGTTCAAATTTTAATCTATTTAATATAAAGTTTAATAACATAAAAATTTGCTGTAAAAACTTCATAATTAAAGGCCCAACTTTAAAGGCTTTCCGCAACTTTAAACACAGAATCTATGAACTCTTTTAAAACTAAATCCCATTCAGTGATTCACTCTAGAAATCCTAATCAGTCTGATATTAAATAGCCGGCCTCCCCTTCTCGGGACATGCTCCGCAGCACACTATCATCATTGAGCGAAACCAGGGCGATGTCTCAAATTTATAAATACATTTTCGCATTCAGAAATAAAATCGAAAAGCACACAAAGACAAAAAAATAAAAGAGAAGACAGTGCAGAAAAAATCGAAAAAAAACGCGAAATGTGAAACAAAACGAGGGAAGCGAAATAATCGCGGAAAGCTATTAAAATTTAATCAGAAACACAAGCGACCCTGCGGTCAAAATTCCCACAACATTCGCCGCCTTCCCGTTGGTCCCCCCGGTGAACCCCTGGCCCCTGCCACATGGATGGCTGCTGATGATAATGCCCTCCGTCGGGGTGAGGGACAAGGAATATATACTATATGGTTATATGTGGATGCTGACGACGCCAACGACGACGACGACGACGACTGTGGCGACCCCACTGATTAATCGTTCGCACAGTGGAGAGCCTTACTCCCGGGTCAATCTCCATGGCGCCAACATCATGATGATCGGCAGCAGGCATCGTCATCATCATCGCCATTGGACCATTGGCTGCTGTGGCAATATTTTTGTTTATTTTGATTCGTGCGACGCGAAAAACTGCTCTCGTAAATTTGTTTCTTATTTTTTGAATTTTTATTTATTTTTTTCCTGTTGCCAATATTTGCTTCTTCTTTTTTTGCCGCTTCTCGTTTTGCATTTCCTCTTTTTGCCAGCCAGCCAGCAGTGTGTTTTGGGTGCTTCTCCCCCAAACCATTTTTATTGAATTCCATTATTTATGCGAGAGTGAACAATATTGAAATTTTCACAAAATATTTTCAAAAGCGTCGGTGGTGGTATGTGCCACAACAGCCATCCATAAACATTTCTATTTGCATATTCATATATATTTTATGTGGGTACGCACAGTACACTTTGTGGGGCTTAACTTAAAGGGAGACTGAAAATGTTTAAAATTGGTAGAGCAAACTAGGAGAAATTTTAGATACATGTATCTTAACTGAAGAAATCAAGAGGAAATTTCTCACACTTACGCATTAAAAATGTATTCTTGGAACTGAAAGTTGACATAGGTTTTCTTGTATAAAAAAAAAGTTGTTCAGAGGAATAATTGACCTTAAATTCGCTTTAATATACATTATCTTCTGGGAATAAAAATGTCGTATAAAAAAAGATTGTCGGTTTCTGTAAGTTTCTTGTTGAAAACTTATCTGTAACATTATTTACTCATGTTTTCTATGAATTCCATATTTAAGCTTTCTTTTTATTTAAAAACTAAGTTGGTTCAGGGGAACATAAAACTAGGAATGTATATCGAGACAGGAAGAAAAGAGATGAAGAGAGAATATCTTATCGATATCGCTATCGACATTTGAAATATCGAACAAAACAGAAATTAATGTTAAAATATCGAAATAATCGAAGAAAAAACAACTCAGAAATAAGTTATCTTATCTGTTTATATTTTTTAGATATTATTTTTGTCCGATGTATGAAGCAGAATAAAGATTTATCGCAAATTTATCGCAATGTTTAAATATCGGTTTGTGTATCAAACTTCGGTTTAAAAATCGATTCAGTATCGATATATATATCGATATTTTGTGCCAACCCTACATAGAACTTGAAATTGGCTTCAATACAATAAGTTCTGCAAATGAATTATTTTTTATAAAAAAAAAGAGTGTTAATTATAAATATTTAATCATGTTTTTATAGAACTCGAACTATTTTTATATAAGTTGGTTCAGAGGAAGTATAAAACTCTTATCAGAAATAATATTTAATCATGTATTCAAAGAATTCTAGCTATTATTATACAAAAACCACCGTAATTCAGAGAAAAATATAACCCAAAATTCTCGTTAACTCCCCCAATACCTTCTGCGAATACCGACTACCGACTTCACCTCGACCCCATTTAGGGTGAGATGTAAATGCTGTCGAAACCGGATGAATCTGCTCCATATGCATGTATGCCAATGACAGATTGACGAATTTCCCGCGGCACTTTCTCGGAAATAGGGAACATTTGAATTGCAAACTCACCTGGTGAGCGCTCCACTGCTGCATGAGGTCCTCGTAGCAGATCTGACAGGCCTGGATCATGCCGCGCGGGTCCTTGGGCCGCGAGCGGGCCGGCCGTGGATGCTGCTCGTTGAACAGCGGGAAGTATGCCGCCGGCGGTCCAGGTCGTCCTGTCTCCCTGGGCTTCACCGTGCTCAGCTCTATGAGGCTTCCCCGGCGCTGTTCGTCGCCGCAGACGTAGCACACCTCGGTGATGGAGTTCTTGTCCGGCATGGAGAGGTCCAGGATGCCCACCTCCGATTGCGGCTGGCTGGGCGGCATCGCTGACGAAGCACTGCTGGCTGCGTGGCGAGGAGCTGGTGGAGGTGCACTAGAAGAGCTGGAGGAGTTTCGCAGATCCAGCACGGTGGCATTGTCATCTTCGAGCGTGGAGATGGGCGGCGGTCCCAGTGGTCCGCCGCTGCCAGGCGAAGGCAGTGCATTGTAGGGATTGCCCTTGTAGTGGGCCGACTCTGCAGGTCCTCCTCCGCCGCCGGTCGCCTGCTGCAGCAGGTGGTAGGCGGCCGTCTGCTGCTGGAGCTGCTGATACTGGGCGGGATGATACGGCGGCTGGGCCTGGTAACCACCGGGCGGTGCAGGGCTGAGCTTGTACTTCTGCTGAGCGTAGGCGCCGCTCTTTGTGGCCGGCGGTTCGCTGGGCGGTCGCGAGGTGGGCGAGGCCACGGGCATGTCCCGCGATTGTGGCCTGCTCAGGTATCTGTTGTGGTTGCTCGAGGGCGTGGAGTTCCGGGGATAAAAGTCCCCGCCGTTGCCGCCGCCACCGGCAGCACTGGGATTGGGCGAGGGCGAGGCGTTCCTTGAGGTACTGAGGTGGTGGTGCGACGACGACTGCTGCTGCGGCGAATAGTGGCGAGCCAAGGCGTAGGGATCTCCGTGGCCCTCAATCAGTCCATTTTGGGTGAGGTGCTCGGCACTAAGACCCAAGACCTGGGCGGCATACTCGCTCTGGGTGGCCACATCCGCTCCTATATAGCCTTTGCCATCCACCCGCTTCATGTGGTAGATACGCTGCAGCAGGGGCTTCTTCTGGCGTTCGTACGAGTCCCACTGCTCGTTGAGGGATCGAAAGCAGAGCATGCAGGCCCACACGTACTCCTGGGTCGGCGACACGGCCGCCACTCCATTAGGCGGTTCGTGGCGCTCCAGGAAGGGGAAATACGACTCTCCGGGTCGCTCGGGATTGCGGCGAATCCTCAGGGGCTGTGGCTCGTACCCACCATGTCCGCCGCACACAAAGCAAATGGTCATGGGCACATGATGATGCTCGGGTGGCGCTGAGGCTCTGCCCGTGGACTTGACCCCGCCACCTCCACCTCCTCCGTGTGCCGGATAGTAGTGCTGGGCGGGATGTGGCGGATAGCCCAGGTGATACTGCTCACTGGGTGTCCGGGTGCGATGGGCCGCTGCTCCGGGTGAGGGCATCAGTTCCACCGGCGGATAAGGCTGCTTCGACGCTTGGAGCGTGCCGGGCGCAGAGGCCGGCGAGGGCGGCGTGGGCGTCGTTGCTGGCTCGGATTGCTGGCTGCCACCGCGAAGCTCATTTTTGATATACGCTTTCGCCTTTTCCATAATATTTGCAGCTGTAATGGAGGCGGAAAGGAAAAGAAAACATTAATATAAGGAAGTGCTTTTTTAAGAAAATTGGAGAAAAAATAGTTTATATTTATATTCTTGTTATTGTAAAGACAATATGTAATAAGTAAGATGTATTTTCATTTTTTTATCCGAACTAACATAAGGAACTCGGCTAAAAATTTAATACTCTTAGATAAACTACAGAGTCTTCATAAAACAACGATTTTTAACGAGGAAATAAGTCTTTCCGGTCACTAATCGTTTAATTTCCTAACCTGCAGGTAATGGAATTTTATAATGAATTTTACTAATATTATTATTATTTAGAAAGTAAAATTCTAAATTTATTTCCAAGACTGGTTATTGGACTCCTTTGACTGACTAGTTTTTTTTATGATTTTAAAGCTCCCATTAAAGCTGAAAGAAAACACCGCCCGCCAATATCATTGGTTTATTTGGCAAAACAATTTTTAAAATAATAAAATTAATACAATACAGCTTTAATTCTTTTACGAATAATTAGCGTATGATCCGAAATCGGACAATATAAGGGCTTGCAAACGGACGTCCGAATGATCCGAAATCGGACATTATAAAGGCTTGCAAACAGACGTCCGTTTCCGGTCCACTTCCGCCCCCGAAAATCATAAAAAAAAAACTTTATATAAATTGTAGTCGTGATTTTCGGCTTAAAGTAAATAGATAGAATTAATAAGTAGGCACTCGCCGACGTTTTCTGAAAATTTAAGTAAAATCGAATGATAAACATGGAAGTTATTTAGCAATAAAGTTTCTGTGTATGCTTCTTCTTCTTCTGTGTTGAGAGCGCACGTGCGTGTAGCTTAACATGTCCCTAGCAACATTTGTCTTTTTGGGGTGTTGCTCAACATTTTTCTAGCACCATTTGTCTTCATTTGTCAACATTTTCTTTTTTCCATGTCCATATGCTATTTAATTTCACCTATAATGCTTTGGGTACCGGGTATCTCACAGTCGGTCCCACTCGACTGTGTCTATATTTAGTTATTAACTCCCCTGATTTTCTTCTTAGGGAAAATATACTCAATTTTGGCTGCATTCAATTATCCCCCTTTTCTAGACCAGCCTCCTCCTTGTTCAGTCCACATGGCGTCTGCTTTTGCGATCAGAAATTCGATGCTCGTTAATCGAACGATTGCCGATGGCGATAACCTATTTCAGCGCGGGGCTCGCGATAACCCGCATCACACTGCGATCATGATCTCTGAGCTCTGGGCATCAATGTGGGAAGTGTGTGCAGGGTATAAATAAACAACGGTGGAAGCAAAAAATACAATAAAAAAAAAGAAAAAATTATTCGCATGCTAAAGTGATTCGACGATTTGTCGGACGTTGCTTCTTGTCTCTGGGTCGATGTGATTTTATTTGATTTGATTCCTCTACACTTCTCGTTTTTTCGTATTTTTCGAGACTCGTTTTGTTTTTTTCTGTACTATGCGATGCGCATTTGTTTTCATTAATATATGTATAGCAATTTCAGACATGTGACGCAAGTCGGACACTCGAGGAGCAGCGGAATAAAGAGCTGATAACGAGGGCTGAGAGCGGAAGGGAAAGAAAATCAAATCGGCCAAGAGGGAATGCCCAGGGAATATATGCAATCAGATGTCCGAATCTCGCACTTGGGAGTTCCAGATGAATCCGGACCGGCGCCGCCGCCGTCGCCTGGCTAAATATATCCGATATTTGTTTATGGCACACGGACCAGATCCGAGCCCTGGGTGCTAATTCGCTTTATCAAGTACTATAGTATATGGTGCCAAATCGGGGTGCTCCTCGCCGCTAAACAATTCTGTGCTGCCCTCGTTTAGCGCACTCGATTCCCCCGGTGATTGTGACTATCATGATGATTTCATGATGAAGTCAACAACAATTGAACAATAGTGGCTTTAGAATTAAAATTTTACGTTTTTTTTTAACGAAAATTATGCAATCATGTTATTTGCCCCCACTAATTAAATGTTTCATTATTTATTTACAATAAATGCACGCAATTTTCCAGCAGTAATTTCAATGGCCATAATTGAGTTATATAATGTAAACACAGGGAACGGGAAAAAAGGAAACTTTTTCATATTGCAATTATAATTATTTATGTGCATTTTTATTGAATGTTTTTTATAAGGGCTTGTGGAATTTGTATGTTTTTCTGTGAGTTCAAAAATATAATTACTTTAAATCAGAGGTGCCCAGGCTTGTCAGAATCGCATTTATGTGAGTAAGAAATAGAACGAAGGACGGGACTTGAAACACAATAGCTAAAATTTGTTGTAATATTGCATAAAATATATATAAGAATAATTATTCATTATAATAATTATTATAAAGAATAAAGAATAATTATTCATTATAATTATTATTATTATTAAAATAAGATAGTTATTAACCTCTAGGAAAGGCTAAATGTAGTCACAAAATTATAATATGACCACACTGGTTCTGTTGTTCGTACTGTGCGTGTGTCGTCAGAGGCTGGACAGAGAAATTTAGCTTACTCGCGCGTCAAGGCTCTGGGCACCACTGCTTGAATTAGTATTTACTGCAAATAATGCACATTTAATATTTATATTAATAAATTACTATTTATGTTGTATTTTACAGAGTTGAAAGGTGTATTTAAAATGGTAAAAAAAGTCTTAATTAATACTTGTTGAATAAATACACCCAACTGACTCTACTTCATGACCTTAAACCCCATAAACATTAATAAACCAGCTTATTCCCACTATGAAGTTTAATACTTCGGGCAATAAACTATTTAAATGTTAATAAAAGCATGCATAGGGGTATTTTTTCATAATGCCATTACTTTTAATTTATTTATGCGCATTTTTATTGATTTTCTTTTTGGGGTTTGGGGCTTTAAAGCGTTGTTTTTCCAACTAGCTGCACTGCAGGCGGGGGAAAAGTGCAGTTGCCGAGCTCTCATATTTTTTATTTTTCCCTCATTTTGCTTGTGCAAGCTTTTAAGAGTTGTTTGCAGTTTTTTTTTTTTCGCTTGCAGTTGGGTGTTTGTAAGCGAGTGTGTGTGTGTGTGTGTGTTGCACACACACAATTTTTGCCAGTGCCTGCACTTGAACATTGTTGCTTTTGTGTGCCGCCGCCCACCTGCCTGCTTGCCTCTGGGCCCCTGTTTTTCCCTCCCCCAGCAGTTGTTTTTAAAAACTTTTGTTTTTTTTTTTGCTCGCCCCCACCGGCAGCAGGAACATTTTTATGGCTCTCTTGTCCTTGTTTTTGTTTTTTGAGGGCGTGGCAGCAGCTCTCGAACAAGTGAAATAGAAAACCCAGCGAACCCATTTTTAAAGTTTCTTCCTCGAATTTGGTGTTATTTTTTTTCTGCGGAAAATACTTGGCTTTAACCATTGAACTCCCGCTTATCGAGGATGTTCTTGGTCTCCTTTTTTTCTGTGTTATTTTTGTTATAGTTATAGTTGTAGCGGAAGTTGCCAGCAATAACAATAACAAAAGGGAGCTCGAGCTCGAGCATTGAGCAACTTTTCCAGGACAAGAAAGAAAAAGTTGCGCTGTTGGAAAAAGTTTTTAGCGTAGTTGGAAATTCTTTTCTCTTCTCGATTATATGCCGGGAGTTTTTCTATTTTTAGTTTTTTCATTTCTTTAGTTCTTCGAAGAGAGATGAGAGCTCGCAAAGTGAGTTAAGGTGCTTAAGTTTTGGACCGTCTTTATTGTTAGTTGCTTTTTATCCATTTCTCTTTTATTTTTTGTGTCAGTTTCGGGGGGAGAGAAGGAGAGAACTAAACGCCGCGGGGAGCTGCATTGCAATTGAGTTCCTTGGCTCGCAGGGGAGCTGAAAAAAATGTAATAATAAATCTGAGAATGAAATATGAAATTGCAATGTGCCAAAAAGGATGTTGTTGCATATTTCAGCGGATGTTCATATTTCATATTTCATATTTCCCATCCGCACATTTTCTTTTGGCGCTGACGCTGGCGCTGGCCTTTGATGCAATTGAAGTTACGAGCGAAATTGAATTTTTAAATTTGCATTGGCCCAAACAAGATGGAAAACGGAAACACAACCAGAGCAAAAAAAAGCAACAACTGAATGGACAGATAAATCCTGACCGACGACCAGGAACAACAACAGAAACAGCAAAAGTATGACAGCTAGAGGGGAGAGAGCCCGCGGCCGGGGGAGTTGGAAATGGAATTTATTAAATAGCATTCCGCGCAATAAACTCTCGCAAAAAATACAAACAACAAACGCACACACACACACACTCGCATAATCAAATAAAACAACTTGGACATGCAATTTTATGGCAGGACGTCGGCTCCCTTTTCAGCAGGGCCCCCGGCGCCCGGCACCCGGCTCCCCAGCTTACCAGCCCCCTTTGCCACTTAGTCCCTTCTCACGCAACACAAACAGACATAAAAATAACAAAAAATAAATAAAAATATGAGAGGAAAAGTGGTTCTAGAGGTCGATTTCTCGAATACCCTTACATATCAGATCTTATAAATATATTTTGATCAGAGCTGCTCACTCAGAGGACTTCCGGGGGTATTTAGAGACATAATCAAATTATTTCTCAATTACTCTTAAATTACTTTTTAAGAGTTTCCCATATTAGCAGGGTTGGACACCGATTGTTAAGTTCGGAGCCCGACATTAAAAAACTAGCCTTGCGCTTTAAATTATATTAATAATCACAATGTCCAAGAAATAATTATTCGGCGCTATTATCCTTATGAAAACTACACACCTGATCATATTAATAGGTACACATATAAATAATTTAATTATAAATGGTTTTTTCATACTTAAAGGCTTGACAGCCTTTTAGTTTTTGATTTTTTGTTGTTGTCAATGTCTGGCTACACTGTGACAAAGAGTTGAAAGAGACGCTGCCCCGTATATCGAAGCTTTTCTATAAATTGTGAGTCAACCACACATTTCGCCTGATCATAATAATAGGTACAGTCTTCGTTTCTCATAAATGTCAAGTGAAAAATTTTGTAATTAGTGATTTTTTGGCAACTAATGGTTAATTTCGTATAGCTACTGTCAATAAAGAGAATTAAATAATTATTGTTTTTAGAAAAAATGGGTCGAAGTTCTCTTTCTACTAAAGAATATGCTCGATTGGTTCTTAGTCTGAAAAATGAAGGCAAATCTTAACGAGCCATTGCCAAATCTATGAACCGGTCTCATAATTTTGTTAAAAATGCATTAGAAAGGAAACCAAGACATGAAACACGTGAAATGCCACAAAAAACAACGGAAGCCCTTGACCACTACATATTATCTTTGAGCAAAAAGGACCCATTAAAGTCATTAAAGGCTATTCCAGCAAAAATAAGAAATTCAGT